>QTSX02003708.1:0-204284 GCA_014839935.2 Entomophthora muscae
CCACATTTAGATCCATTAGATGATGCTCTAATTGTTGTTAAAATTTAATGCACTAACCTGGGAAAAATCGACCAGATCTCTTGTTGTTAGCAGCAGGTGAGAAAATAATGAATAAACTGATTATTGGGACATTCAATCTTGACCTGTTGCCTGTATTCCAATAAGAATCCATGCTTAAACAGGCAGTTAAAAGCAACCATTGCAACTGGCCACTTGATAGCCTGTTCAAGCAAAATCAGGAATCTATTCAAGATTAGGATAGGGAGAAAGGATTTTAAAGCCTACAAAGCTCAGAACTCAAACAAATTTCAAGCAGAACTAGAAGAGGCCACCCTCTCGCCAAGGGCTCCCCAAAAGAAGAGCCAAGAGAAGTTTTATTTATGCTGAGAAATTAGTAGGTACACTCCACACTTCTTTGTTGGCTAAGTTTGCGGATTTAGGAAAATGGATCTGAGGTGGATCACAGGAATTGCGGAAGAAGAACATTAACAAATGAGGTAGAGGTATGGTCAGCGGATGACCTGATGTGTCGTCACTCAACTCCTTAAATCAAACCAATCCTTGCTGTCCTCCTGCTAAAAACTGGGAGGGGTAAGCTGGAAATCAAATGTCACTGTGGCTTAAAACCTCAATCAGCAGGCAGGGCAGGTGGTAATGTATGAAAATGCAGTTTTATAAAGCTGCGCAGAAAGGTAAGGGAGGAATGAAATTATACAATCTCTTTATCAGGATATGAGAGATCACATAGATTAAGCAAATCCTTTAGGAGGGCCAAGCTACCCCTCTACCAATCCAAGCAATTGATCTGTAGATATCTTTTCCCTCCTAAAGGATTTGCTTAATCTATATGATCTCTCATATCCTGATAAAGAGATTGTATAATTTCAAAACATTCCTCCCTTGCAACTCTGCTAATGCAGCACAGTTATGACAGTTTTAAGATGCTTGGTTTTTTCATTCCTGCAGCTGTAAAAACTACTGTTTTCCTTCCCCATTACCCCTATTCTCCATTTTTACTGCTGCTTGTACCTTGGGTTTGATTGGTTTAAATTTTGAGTGACATTTATTTCAAGCTTTGCACTCAGTTTTTTAACAGGATCAAGTTGAAAGCTTAGCAAAGAGCCTTTCTACATTTGATTTAAGGAGTTGAGTGACTTGACATCAAGTCATCCTTTGACCTACCTATACCTCATTTGTTGTATGTTCTTCTTTACCACAGTGCCCCTGATACCTCCAAATCCGGTTCCTAAATCCGCAAACAGCATAAAGTTAATGGGTGTACCTATAATTTCTCAGCATAAATAAAACTTCTCTTGAAGTATGTTCTTTTGGGAACCCTTGGCAGGGGATGCTTTATGGTTTTTGGCCTCTTCTGGTTCCTCTTGCAGATGTTTGAGTTCCTCTTGAGGAGAGCTTTGTAGGCTTTAAAATCCCTTTCTCCCTATCCCTAATCTTGAATAGATTCCTGATTTTGCTTGAACAGGCTATCAAGTTGGCCAGTTGCAATGGTTGCTTTTTTAACTGCCTGTTTAAGCATAGTTCTCCAATAGAATACAAGCCTTTGGGTCAAGATTGAATGTCCCAATATCAGTTTATTCAAATATTATCTCACCCTGCCTTTAGCTTGGCTGTAGAGAGATCTGAATCGATTTTTCCCAGGTTAGTTACATTAGAAGTTTTGGCTGTAGTTAAGAGCATCATATATGGATCTAAATGTGGATTTCCTTTCTGTCCCCAGAAACTTTGCTATAGAGATCTTTTAGAGAAGCGATCCTTACTTTACTGGTTGGTGTCCTGGTGGATGTTTTCCCCAGGATGGGAGCCAGGCTTTGCTAGCCTAGCCCCTCTCTAACAGATCCCTGATAAAGAGTTAAACCTCTTTTTGAAGCTTGTCCAGCTTTCTCTGCAATTTAGAACGGACCTACAAAGGAATCTTTGTACAACCTGGTATGTAGATGGTGAAAATGGTATGGAGCAATGTTTTGGCTGAGAAGTGTATAAGAGGCTGACCTGCACTTGTTTATATGCTAAAGTCCTTACCCATTCATTGCTACTTTTCAAATTTAGGATATTCTTGGTTTTGCTTTATAAGTAGATATTTTGGTTTGATGTTTGAAGTGTAGCATTGGTTGAAATAAATAGCCTGTATTGGGGTTTAGTGGCTTTTAAGATTTGAGTTTATATACTTATTTTGGTTTCGATGTGGAGCTGCTTGCAATTTTTTGATTGGCTGTGTGATCGAGTTTTCTTATTTTTTATTAGAATGTCGGAAATTAAGTGCGGCAGCTTGGTTGGTGTAAAATCGGCTAGCAGAAAATAGTGGGTGGAATATCATCCCGTCCCAGAATTTCGGTTGAATTGGATATTTTGGGGTCTATCTAGATCGTGAAAATTTGTCTTCCCACGGAAGCGCACTGAGCCTTTAATGATCCTTGGAGATCTACCCCTTTAGTTAGCATTGCGTATGTTTCTTGGGAAAGTGAAAAATCCTCAGGAATCCAGTAAATCAAACCTTTTAATACATTGCTTAAAAATATGATATCATTATGCAGTAGTTATATAACCTATAGCTCATTAGAGCTATACTTACCACACTGTATTCCGTTGGCACATTGTCTCCTTTATAGATGGTACTGAGTTGATATATTGTAGCTTTAAGAGTTTATTGGATTTGGATTTCAGCCAATGAAAACAATTTCATTAGAAAGAAGTTTTTTGGGTCCAGTTTCACGATGCTGTTGATGAGTCTATAGTTTAATTTTAAATGGGAGAGTCTGATGCTTGGAAAAGTAACTGCCGCATAGAAACAAGCTCTAACTCACTTAAAGCGGAGGTCATGGAACTTAGCAAATCAAAGGTCGTTTGCAGTATTTAGAGAAGACCATCTTCACCTAAAATAGCTTGAGCTGCCTTATAGATGGTTGAGAACACTGTTTTTGACTTAGGGTCTGGGAAAACATCCTTTTGAGACAATTCTACGATGGAGGCTATAGCTCTAAGCGAAGGAAGAATCTCAGGCAAAAATGGAGTCACCGAGGCATACGTGACTGTGAAGTATGCTTGGCCTAGGATGTGAGATATGTGCTTCATCAGCCCTGCTACAAAGTCAGAAGCAAAGTCCAAAACAGCGTCAGCAGATTCACCTCCGCACTCGCAGGCCTGTAGTATAGCGCGAGCACCATGAGGAGATACCAGCCCTAAACTATCCACACTCTCAATGGACCCAGCACGGGAAAAGCACCAAGCGAGAAACCCGAAGAGTGGAATCAGCGGAAGAGGACGAGAGTCAGCTTCTTCAAAAAGCCCAGGGTCTTCGGCAAGATAAATACATACTGATTGGAGTACAACAAGGAGTAGGGGATTTTCTTCCTTTTTCTGATCTGCCAGAAAATACAGACAATCTTTGTTGGTCTCACGAAGCCATAAGAGCACTTGCGCCATATTGGCGTCGGCCAAGCCCACTTGGTCCAGTGACGGAATGGTAAAGGTAGTCACGCCAGGCTCTTCGGGTTGTGAAGCTAGAAATTGGGTAGTGTGGGTTAAAAGCTCCAGACCAGACATTAATAGGTCCATATCGCCGTTAGTAGAAAGATCGACTTCTTCCAGACCGACGCGGATTTCAGTCGCAGCAAGCCTTAGAAGTAAACTGGGAAAACTCCCAGACTGGATAACTAACCAACCAAATCCGTAATGCCTGGTGAGAAGAGAACATAGCTGCAGGGCTTTTGCTCTAGGAGCAGAACGGGAGGGTGCCTGCAATAGTTTTTGGAGTCCTGCATGGAGCTTCATCCAGGCGTCTTTGGGCACGAGTTCCCCCGGAATTATAGATTGAACTGTAGGTGCATCATACCACACCACCAGGATTTCAACCAATTTGAACTGCAGTTTGTCGATAGAATCATGGATGTTCTGTATAAAGTGTACTAGGAACTCTATTAAACATTCACTCAGCTTTGACGGTTCGCTTATACTGGATCGGAGTAGAGTGACTCCGACCTTTTCAAAAATTTGCAGTGACAGCGTTAAAAATTCGCTTTCTTCAGCTTTGGAAGCCAGGCGCTCCTTCTGAAATTCGTCAAGGATATGCTGAAGAATCGAACGGTTGGTGCTAGGAATTTTGGCAGTAGCTATGGCTTGAGCCCCTCTTGATGCAGTAGATGAAATAAGACAGCATCTTAATATCGCACAAGCCACACCCTCTTCTTTGCAGTTCAAGTTGGCAGCCAGTAAAGGTAGGCGCGCAAGCAATACATCTGAGCCACATCTCTGCTCTTGATAAAAAAAGGGTGCCAGTATGTTGACTGCAATGGCAACCATGGAATCCTTTGGGAGTACTTCTCCTTCTTTTTCTGACATTTTAATCTTTTTGATCCCTAAAGCAAATCGTGAGTTTTTGTCAACCTCCATATAAAGGCCAGTGAGTGGTTACCAGAAAACTGAAATCAAAACCAAGTATAGAATTGCGAAGTTATCTCTGAAACCAAGTTATTATAAGATAAAGGAAAGCGTCGAAGATAAAAGTATCATTAATTTTGCAGCAATAGAAAACCAAGCGAGTTTATCGACTTTTAGATACATCTAGAAGATATGTTTAAGGTGTAAGCCTTGCTAAACAAAATGTCTAAGCGATCAGCCTCTCGAGGAAGTCGACGTAATATATTTAAGAAATGGTTAACGATACCTTGCTTCAACAGGCGATCGAGGAAACGAAAGTTCAGCCGAGCGAACAGCTGGTCCATCTGTACTTTGTCCTTGGGATCTACAGTCCTTGAAAGCACCAATAGACTGGCAAACTTTTCTTCATCAGTTGTTTCTGGAGCCAGCTGATCAAGCAGCTGAGCGAGTTTCTCGGGATCTATAGCTGTTCGCTTATTATTATCTCCCATCGTTGGTTAAAAGAGCTGAAGGCCTTGGAGAAATAGGAGCAGGGTTGAAAGTCAGTCCAGACAGCCGTTCTATTTATCTACCTGGCTGGATGGCACCAGCTAATTTTTTAAAACAATTTGGTCGGGGCTGGCAGGGTAAAACTTTGAATCCAGGCCCTGAAAACCACACAGTGGATTTTGGTGCGCATCACCTTGAATCGAAAATGGATCCATCTGATCCTATGCTCCGAAAAATAGGGAAACCAAGATTTAATTATACCCAATAGTTTAGAATTGGTCCTTCAGAAACTTGCGGACCAGGGCATTATTACATCTGCCATAGGAAATTCTGAGTATTCTAACATTAGGAAAGTACAGGAGAACCTGTGACTTTGGCATATATAATGACCCGTGATAAAGTGTTCATCAGATGCAAGAAGTCTGACTGGGTCTGTCAGGAATGTTCCTGACATTAACAAAGAAACCACCAACATTTGCTACATGGCAAAGGAGAAAATTAAGTCCAATTATCAGCAGCAGTTTCCCCTGATTGGAGAAACTGCCGCAAAAAAAAAGAGATTTTAAAAATGAATGTAAAGTTTAAAATGCAAAAATAATGTATTTTATACCCAGCACCCACCAGCCATCCACACCCACTCCTGCTAGCCTGGGTCCCGCTTCCCTGCTAGTGGCACCTGGGCAAGCCTGGTTTCCCCAAATTTGGTAAATGTCCCAATTGAGAATCTCAAAAAGGAAATTCTCTAGGGCTACTCTCAATCTAAGAGTGCTATCCAATTAGGCAATAACCAAATTTTAGAATCCTTGACCCACCTAATATGGTGATAATTGATAGCCCAAATTCAGTAACTGAATTTGGGTGCATCAAAAAGGTCTATCCCAGCCCATGTCACTACAACTGGGATGCTGGCCAACCCTTTGGATATGCCAACTGTCAGTGTCACCCCAGAAAGGGAATCCCAGCTGCAACCAAGCTGCTGGGAACTCCAGTCCAGTGCTTTAAGATGTTCCTGCCCTACAGGCAAACTACTATATAATAAAGATTCATTCATTGGTGATAGGTTGTGCTATCATTAAGCAGACCAACCCTCAATAATATCACATAAAAAACACTTCACACCACTGTAAGTAAAAAACTCTAAGCTTAGCCACCTCTTACCAGGACAGAAGATAAACCATCACATCTTCTCTTCTGTTATCATAGCTTACCTAAGGATCAGGGGTCACCAAGTCACATTTGAACCATTTGGGCCTACACCTTGACCACTGAAGAGGCCTACTATGAGAAGCCAGCACAACTAAACTCTTCCTGCATGAACTCTTGGCCCCAGTTGGTGTTGCCCCACTCCACCACATCCATAGCAGCTTAAGCCACCACCTGCCATGTTCTTACATATTTTCTGATGATTCTGGTCAATTTAACGTCCATGCCAATGTTACAACCAAGTTTCCAGACTTGCTTACCAATGTATCTCACAATGCACAAGGGGCGCTTGATGAGTTGCCCCTTTATGTATCTAACGACATGAATCAATCTAATGGCAATATCAAATTGTGGGCACTTTTTCCTAATTAGGAGCACTACCAATTCAACCTGCTGACTCCGCACAAGTTATTCCTTGGCTCCAATCCTTACATGGAAATTGCCACCATGCCACCCTCTTGTGGCCCGGTGGCTTTCCCCATATAGTATATTAATTGCAGTATTCTATAATAAACAATACCTTATTCTTATTATTCCTGCCCTTCTATTGGAATGTTGTCTTCCCCATCCAAATACTCAATCCTCATTGATTCAGTTGCAACAGTAGTAGCAGCGGTAGGTTCATGACCTACTTAAAGAGAAAATTCCCCCAAGAAAGGACAGAGTACGGGCTGTATGGCTACTCCCTACCAAGAAACCTTCCCGCCAATCCCCAAGGGGGACATCCTCAACAAGTATGTCATCTATCAAGATCAAGCGGTATTTATGAGTGTGTACAATTGACTCCGCCTTGGGCAGCGCAATGCTAGTGTCACCCTGCCCCAGTCAGACTTATCACAACACATGCTCAACCTCCAGTTGGAAACCTTTGCAGGTGGCGTAAAGGGGGCTGACATTGTCAGTTGGCTCCACTCCACTGAGACCCGCCTCCGTGTATGTCAGGTACCTGAGCCTATGTGTGTTGCCACTGCTTCAGGCCGCCTTACAGGACCTGCTACAGTTTGGTTCACCACCTGGGCCAGTCAAGAGATAGAAATCACCTTGGCGTCATTCAGGGATGCCATAAAGTCCTGCTACAGTGAGACATTCTCTCCCATTGTGGTAGGGACTCCCCTCCTGGCTATCAAACAGACTGGTTCCATTCCTGAATACCTTGCTTCCTGGCAGCAAGCTCTTGCCGCTGCCCCAGAAGCTGTGACTAACAGGAACACCATGCTCTTTACCTTGATAGTTAATGGGTTAAACCCCCACATATGCAAGTGGGTTCCTATAGGTTGCTGTACCTCCATTGATGACTGCTATAAAGCCATTGTGGAGGCTAATAATCAGGCTTCAATGGGGTTCTGCCACTCCAATGACGCACTACCCCAACCTTGTCTCACACCTGGCAGTGCTCACAACCAAGTAGGTTGCCGCCAGCCCCGCCAACAGGAAAATGGGGTTAAGCACCCCCGCAAAGGGGAACTCCAGTTAGCACAAATTGGGGACTTGGGGAAATCCTGGGGGTTGTAGTTACAAGACCACTTGATCCTCACTCTCAACCCCTCCTAGCAAAGAACTCCTGCAACTACAACATTCACAAAGTTGAAACCCTCAACGTCTTCCAAGTCCATAGCAATGACCCCATACTTCAAGCCGGTCACTCTTCAAATAAATTAACTCACTTGGTCTACCCCTTTTGTTTCCATGGGAACACCCACAAACTACTGGTAGATACTGGGGTCAATCACACTTTGGTTGACCAGACGTTTGCAGATGCTCAACAGCTAAACCAAGTGCCAAGCAGGTTCAAGGCAGTACGGGTGGCTGATTTCCAAACAGTGGCAATTACCCATGAGACAAGACCCTTCTCCGTGAGAATGGGGAACATCCAGGTTAAGCTCTCTGGGCCAATCATGGCAGGGCTCAGCCACAATGTCATTGCTGGCCTTGACTGGCTCCACCACAACTGACCCTACATCAACTGAAATACGTCTGTGATCACCCTCAATAGGAATGGGGTGAGGTTTCAGATATATCCCTTCAAAATGAGCAAGTTGATACACAATACTGTGTTTGTCAGAATCACAGAAACAGGCTCATACAATTTCAAGGGGGGAACTAGGCTTCATGCAATGCTCAGTCAAAGTTATCCACGCAGAACCACCTGCAGTCCTTCCCTTGTCTACTCCACCTCCACCAGCACTTGCCACTCTTCTTATGAGTATAAGGAGATTTCAGTGAAACACTGGACCAACTAACTCCTCCCTGGGAGATCCAACATGCTGTACAGCTGCAAGGGGTACTTCCCAAGGCGCTCCCCCTCTATTGCTTGACACCAAAAGAAGATGAAACCCTCCACCAGTACCTTGTAGACGCACTTGACAAGGGCTTCACACACCCCTCGCTTTTACCATAAAGGGCTGCTGACTTCTTTGTAGCCAAGAAGGATGGATCCCTTTGCTTGGTTACAGATTACCGCGCCCTCAATGAGGTGACTGTTAAAAACAAGTACCCTGCTGTATTTTTGGCCTTGGACGTCTTGGGAATTAACGTCTATAGTGCTAGCTTTGGAGAGTATGGTTTCAGGCCTATACATGATTTTAATACAAGTCTTAAAGACTCTGAAGTCTTTATCCTTAAATATAAGGTAACAACTAAGTAGAGTGTAAAAGCAAGTAGGTAATGTGCAAGTATAAAAGTATATTTATTTGATAAGAGTAGGAAGAGTTATATAGTCATTACAATGCTAATAGCCCAGGCTAAATTCCTCTGACTAGTTATAACTGTGCATATGAGAGGGGTTAATCTGGGACACTAATCAGGGTACTTCTGCACATGAATGACTTGTTCTAATCAAGCCTTGCATTTAGATGACCTCATATGTAAGATTTCAAGTATTTGCATAACTTCCTTAGTAGCTTAGGAACACAACAACTACAGAGGCTAGAACCTGATCTCATCATACTGTGGCAGCAATTAAAGGCATTTTAGATGTATATTAAAGTCAACTGATCTCCATATTATTATAATATTATAGCAATATAAACTTATAAAAGATTAATTACTATAATTATACTAAAATAAAGATACAATTCAGTATTCACTATATAATATTAACCAGCCACAATTGTGATAGGCTAATCAACATAACATAGCTCATTTTACGACATACCCCCTGCCGTTGATTGATGATCTATTTGACACACTTGCAGGTACAAAGGTCTTTAGCAAGATTGATCTCACCGCAGGGTACAACCAGGTCCGCATTGCACCAGGGGATGAAGCAAAAACTGCCTTCTGAACACACTACAGGTTGTTTGAGTGCCAGGTCATGAGCTTCAGAATGACTAACACTCCTTTCACCTTTGCCATGTTAATTAACAAAGCATTTGAGGAATTGATTGGAAAGTGTATTGTTGTGTACCTTGACAACATTATTGTCTTCAGTCAAGATCAAACCATGCACCTCCAACACCTCTGTGCTGTCCTTGACACCCTCTGGAAAAACCAGTTGAAGGCTAAGCCCACCAAATGTGAATTCCTCAAGTCAGAGCTCTTGTTCCTTGAGCACACCATCTCTGCCCAAGGGATAAAGCCTGACCCTTCCAAAATAAAGGCAATCACAAGCATTCCACCCCCCACCAATGTTGGTCAGGTGTGTACCTTCTTGGGCATGGTTGCCTATGTGCGCAGGTTCATCCCCAATTGCAGAGAACTTATTGCACCTCTCAACAAGCTCCTTAACACTAAACAGCGCTTCCATTAGACCCCTGCCAGAGATCAAGCCTTTGAGACGCTAAAGCAGAGGCTTACAACTGCACCTGTATAACAGTTTCCAAATTGGAACTGCCAATACAAACTTGAGACTGATGCCTTTGACAGAGCCACAGGGTGTGTGTTACAGGTATAAACTGACAAGGGTGTCTTCCTCCCCATGGCATACTAATCAAGGAAGCTCACTGACTCAGAACAACATTATCTAATTCATGACAAAGAATTGGTGGCAATTTTACACTGCATCAAGAAGTGGCGCTGTTACCTGGAAGGAGCCACCTTCCCACCACGCGTCTTGATGGACCACAAGTCCCTCCAATACTTCAACATTCAGTCTCATTTGATATGCCACCAGGCAGGCTGAGTTGAGCACCTATCTCCTTACCAGTTGTGTATTGAATACAAGCCTAAGAAGGATCTTGTCACGGCAGATGCCCTCTCAAGAATCTCATATGGTGTCCATCACTGGAGACAATGGCTTGGACCCAGATTGACCAATGCTCTACCTCTGCCCTGAGGCAACCCACTACAAAGGCCTCAACTTGGCAACCATCTCCAAATTGAAAGACAACAAAAGTCAGTTCACCACCAATGTGGGCAATGTCTGCCGCCGTGTGGAGACAGGGGAGAAGACTCCCTACATCCCCACCACACAGCAAGAGGACACCATACTGCACTACCACCGCACCTTGGTCCATGTCAGAGGACGCAACCTCTTTGAAATCATGAAACATAAGGTTTGATGATTGTGTATGTGCCAAGACATCTTGGATCTCCTCAAAACATGTGTGTTGTGCAAAAAGAACATGTCTAAACCTGCACCCCCAAGTCCATCCTGCCCATTAAGGCCATGTAATCCTTTGAAAAGTGGGCCCTTGACGTTGTTGGACCCCTCCCTGAAGACAGACTTGGGAAGAAATACATCATCACAGCCATTGACTACTTCAACTGTTGGCCAGTAGCGTGGGCAACCACTAACTGTGAGAGAGGGGGGCTAAACTAACTAAGTTTGGCTCCCATCCTGGTGAAACAAACTACCAGGATGCCACCCAGTGGAGGACTGGGATGGCTGCTCAAAGAGGGGACCACAAGGACAACACAGGAGATATTTGAGGGAAATAGGCATTCAAACCCATCAACATCAGTCCAGTGAGCATCCAAGGGGTGCAAGTGGGAGTGGGAGGGAACACCACAGGGGCCACAAGTGGTACCAAACTGCTCTGGGGCAAGCTGGAGAGGGAAGGCATGAAAGACACATCCCCCTTAGAGGCAGGCAAGGAGTGATTGACAATACCCAGATCCAAGTCATCACACGTCAAACTCTTAACCATAGCCTCCCCAGAAAAGAGAAGGCCGCTGGGAAGTTCCCAGAGACTGGAAGGATCTTCACCCACAAGACAGGCAGAAGAGGATATCTTCCCCCACAAGTCTGGGGAAGTAGACCACAAGAGCAGCAGAAATGGGGCCAGGGAAAATACCACAAATTTCACAATTGGGAGTATCATGATTATAATCACCACAAAATTTAGAGAATATTGGCACAATTTTCCATACTGCAAACAGTAATTTTATGGTGAGTATGGGGACACACAAGAAAGAAACCAAGAAAGAGACAGCAGGACAATCCCAGGGGAGCTTGGTGATGAACTTGGATGGCTTGGGAGTAGTCAAAGCAAAAAGTGGGTTCAAAACAAGGGAATTTAAGGAGAATACAAAGTAAAAGAAGATTTTTATATTGATATTAACTTTAAACTTAGGTTTCAAACGTGAATTTTGAAAGCAAAACAGAAGACAACAGCAACTATACGCTTGAGTCTGTTTGGGTGATGCTAGAGGAGAACCCAAGTTCAAAATGGGTCGCAGGAAGGTAAGCATGAAGAATAAGACTAACACTTTAAAATCAGATGATAGGAACTCCAAACAGGGGCTCCAACAATCACTGTTTTATTTAAAAATGAAGTGCAATAAACCAAACTTTAATAAATTGGAAAATAGACAAGCAGGGGACTGAAAGCCCCCTTGCTGTATTAAAAGGGATGGATTGCAAGGAAAGTGATCACATGACAGTTGGCTCTGGATCCAATTGGCTAGAAGAAAAACTTTTCTGGATAGGCCCAGAGAGACTGGAGAGTTTCACTCTAATTTCTGCAATCTGATCTGATTGGCTAGAAGAGGTACCAGGCATTTGGAGTTCAACTGAGTTGTCAAGTGTCAATGTGGCGACCTTTGATTGGCTAGCTCTGATAGTTTTTAAAAGTGGGTGACACCAGGCTAAGAAGTAGTCTAAATTGACCAATGTTTCTTCCCAGGAGGGAGCAACCAAGGGCAAGGAATCCGCAGGGTAGGCTAGCACAAACCTCTCATCAACTGTGTGTGCTAAATGCTCTAAAGAATGAAGGGGTTTGGCTGACATTTTTGGACTTTTCTTGGTGCAGCAGGGGAAGATTGTGTGATCCAATGCCAGAGGTGGCAGTGAATTTACATTATCCTTTCCTTTTTCCTGAGGCTGGATTCCCCCCTGGGGTAGCGTGGCCACCAAGAAGTTCTTGTGGGCTTTGGGGATCTTGAGCGCCAGGAGTGACTTGGGGTGCCAAGTGCTGTAGGGTTATTCCTGTGAAATTCTTGTACCAGATCCCAACAATTTCTGCAGTCTGAAGAGCTTATCCAACTGTTGTCATACGAGGGATATCCTTTCCAAGATACACAATATTGAAGGGACTTGTGGATCCTACGCAAGGCTACTATGGCTTCTATCTCATACTTGGGAGAGCCATCCACCAAGGTAGGGTCAGGGGAGATGGGAAGATCCCCCTTGAAAGGGGACAAGCAACAGACATTGAAGGTACTGTGAATCCAATAGGAGGAGGCAAGATCCAACACAAACGCACCATTGCTCTTATCCTCCAAGACCTTGAAGGGACCCAGTCTCTTTGGAGCAAACTTCCTTGAGGGGACCTTCATTTGGATATTGGTTGCATCCAACATCATGAGCAAACCCACTGGATACTGGGGAGCTGGCCGTCTATTCTTGTCTACTGCTTTCTTGTACGTCTCAATGGACTTGGTTAGGGTGCTTTGGACTTTGAGATGAATGGCTTTGAGATGGGCTGTCATGTCTGAAGCAGCCAGTACACTTGCCTGGAGCAAGGGACCTATCACAAATGCTGGGGGAAACCCCAGAGTAGCCTGGAATGGGGACACCCCTGTGGAGGCATTCACAGTGTTGTTGTAAGCAAACTGGGCTAATGGGAGATTGTCAGACCAGGAAATCATGGAGGTGTTTGTGTAGCAACGCAGATGCTGCTCCATGGTTTGGTTGACTCTTTCTGTTTGCACATCTGACTGGAGATGAAAGGAGGTGGACCTGCATGGCTTAATGTTTAGAATCCCCATAAGAGACTCCCAGAACATGGATTTGAACTGGGGGCCTCGGTTGCTGATGATCTCCTGTGGTAAGCCAAAGTTGGTAAAGATGTGTTTCACAAACAGGTTTGCCATCCCTACTGAGTCCAGGGTGGTTAGGCATGGGATGAAGACTTAATATTTGGTGAAACGGTCAACTACCACCATGATGAAGTCAAAGCCTCCCGACAAGGGGAGGGCCACCACAAAATCAACTGAGATGGATGACCATGGGCCTTGAGATTGCTGCAGGGGATGGAGGAGACTGTTGTTTCCTGACTGGTACGGTTTGGAGCAAGCACAGGTGACACACTTCTTAATCCAGGGACCCACTGCTTTGGTTATCCCAACCCAGCTGTATGTGCGCCTGATGAGTTCAAGCAGCTTCTTTGTGCCAGGATGACCAAACAGGGGGGATCATGATGTTCTATCATGACACGCAGCTGCAGGTCCTTTGGAACCCATACTTTGTTGTTTTGGTAAATTTTCCTATCCTTAAGGGTATAGGGACCATTAGATGCAGAGTTGGGAGACAGCTTTGCGCAGATGGCTTGGCCGTCCAGAGAGGAGTGCTGGGTCACCAGAATGTTGTGCAGAAGCATACTGGGGAGAGCCAGTGGCAGGTCTAACTCAGATGAGGGGGAAGAGGCAATGACCAGAAGCTGTGGAGAAACAACTGGAGGGGTGGGTGGGGTTTAAGGGAGGGGGGAGCCAGAGTCCGGGAGGATCAAGGATTCTGGGATTACAGTGACCTGAGGGTTCTCATTGCCCCTCACTGGGTACATTGCAGGGTTGCAACTCAGTAGGTCAGGGAGGATGTTGAGCTCCCCTTTTACAAACTTGTACTTGAACTTGTAACCAGAGAGCGTCTGCATGACACGTGCCTGGCAAGGAAGTAACTTCTGGGGCTTGCGGAAGTAATAGAGGGCCTTATGGTCTGTACAAACCACAAACTTGTGTTAAGCACCCTGCAGGTGATGTCTCCAATGAGTGATGGCGTCCACCACAGCCTGTAACTCCTTTTCAAACACCGCCCAGGAGCACTCATTGGGGGCAAACTTACTGGAGAAGTAAACAACTGGGAGCTCCTGACTGTTGTGTTCTTGAAGAAGGACCGCCCCAGCAGCCACGTTAGAGGCATTACAGGCCACAATGAACTGTTTGCTAGTGTTGGTGTGGCGTAGCACTGGGGTGGAGACAAAAACCCACTCAATGGCCTCAAAGGCCTCCTGGCATGCTGGGGTCCACACAAAGGAGGTGTTCTTGCCAGCCAGGGGATGCAGGGGAGCAGTGAGCTCTGAGATGGCAGGAGAGAACTTCTTGAGGAAGATCACTGTACCCAGAAAGCAGCATAACTCCTTCTGATTCCGGGGGTAGCCCACTCCCAAAGGGCCTTGGCTTTATCAGAGGAGACTATGTGACCCTCCTTCATGACCAAGTTGCCCAGGAAGGTAACCTTGGACTTGAAAAACTCACACTTGCTGGGCTTGATGAATAGCCGGGCCTTGTGAATAGCTGCCACCACAGCCACCAGGTCCTTGGCGTGCTGCTCAGGAGTGGGGGTGTGGATCAGAATGTCATCAATGTACGCCACGGCACAGGTGAAGCCAAGATCTCCCAAGGCATCCTCAATGACTTGCTGAAAAATTGCGGGGGCATTCTTCAAGCCAAAAGGCATGACCTTGAATTGGAAGCAGCCCCACCGAGTTTTGATGGCTGTAAGCCACTTGTCCCCCTCTGCCACACAAACCTGGTTAAAAGCATTAACAAGATCTAATTTTGAAAAGACCCAAGACTTGGCAATGGACTGAGCAATTGAGGCTTCCAAGGGGAGGGGCAGCAGTCTGGAACGGTGACGTTGTTGAGAAGGGTATAATCAACGCATGGCCAAAGGGATCCATCCAGTTTCTTGGCAAAGACCACCAGGGAGCTAACCAAGGAAGCCTTATTGACTATCCACCCTTTTGCCAGCATGTTTTCCAGCCACGCGCCTAACGCCTTATCCTCCAATTCACTAAGAGGGTACATTAGGGCGTCAATCTTTACGAGGTCAACCGTTGTCTTAAAGGTCAAATTGTGGCAAGATTATGGAGGGAAGACACAGGAAAGGGTAGCGTCAAAGGCATCCTTGAAGGAGGCAAGGATGGCCGGAAGGGCAAAGGGCTCAGGAGGAGAGACTGGGGTTGCCGCAAGAGATAGGCATGACTCAGGCAGTTCCCACCCCAAGGGGAGAAGGGGGAAGGAACCTGGGCACCTGTCCAACAAAAAGTGAAGCTTGTTGGTGAGACAGTCAATCTGCACCAGGTGACGCCGCCACCACCCCACGTCCACAATTACGGGATACAGGAGGTCCTCCATGGCAGAGGATTAACTCACAAACACGCAGGAGCCTGTATAGTAACTAAGTGGGTTAGTGAGGGGGTAGTTGAGAACCAGTACCTGGCTAGCAGCAATTAGGCTCTGAGGAGGGAGCAAGGACAAGCCCAAGGATTGGGCCAGTGCCAGGTCCAAAAAGTTGCCCACAGCACCTGTATTTACCAACACCATAGCCTTAGCTTGATGGGATTTGGTATAAAAGGTTGCAGTAAAAAGGAAATAGAAAAGATCTTCTTTATTCTTCAGGGTCAGAATGGATACAGCAGGGTCACAGGAAGAAACCTCAGGGATGGCAGCTGAAGCTGCAAAGACAGGGAGGGATCCTGTGGAAGTGGGCCAGTTAGGGGCCTGGCAGGGGCGGCACATCACATTGATGGCAGGCGTCTTGGGAGGCTTGGCTGTGGGGGGCTTAGCCTGGGCAGGCTTGGAGACCAGAAGGTGGGCTAGCACACCAGACTTGGGCTGGTAGGAAGGCTTGGCTCCAAGCTTGCGGGCCAACGTAGATGCCTTCTTGAGGGAGGTAGGTGCCGGATTCCACGCACTCTTGTCAGCTGAAGCATCATCTAAGGAGTTGCAGAACATGGCCACTGCCATCTTGGTAGGGAGATCCAGGGAGGCAGCTTTCATTGCAAAGCACTCAACATGGGAGGCAAGATCAGGGGCAAGGCCTTGGAACCTGGAGCGGCCACCACAGAGGAAACTATTACAGTAGAAAATCAAATGGAAGGGATAGTGTGCCCTTGCAAAACCCAAAATCAGCAAAGAACTTTGGCCAGACCCCTGAAAGAAATTGACAACTTAAATGCTGTCATAGACAAAAAAATGGGTCAAAGCTGGGGTTGTCCAGATAGCCCTCAAAAATATGGATCTGTCTTATTTTTCCCCAAATAATTATGATAAGAAAATTACGTGTTATACGTTATTTGGGGATGGCAGCACTTGACCTGCTGGCTGCCAAACTTTTCTGAATTATGACGTCATTGACTCAAATTCCAATGCAGGACCACCAACTGCTGAAAATATTCTTGCCAGCTAATCAGAAGCCGCGGAATCCCCTCCTGCCCCATTCTGAACTCCCTTAAGACTTTCCCAGTTCTCCTCTAGAAACTTGTTTCTAGATAGCTTAATTTCCCTCAAAAATAAAAGAAAGTTATCCCAAAATGATGGCATATCTGGGGCTATTTGCCCCTGTCCTAGAAAGATTAGCCTTTGTGGCAGTCAAGGTTGCCGTTGATTCCATGGCCGCAACCTGGCCAGCCCTTTACATGCCAATGCCATCAGATTTGTTTTCTAATTTTCCTTTGCAAATCATTTGCTTACTGACAAGTTCTACCTCTATTTTCTGCTACACTACCATTGGATCCAAGATGTTGAACCTGTCCTCCAGATTTGGTCTCCTGCTTGTCAAACAACTTACAATTTGTTTATTATATCCTCATTGTATCTCTTTGAATCATGCTGCCTACCATTTCACCCTAACAGAAACCAGTGTAAGGAGGGAGGAAGTACCCCCAAGTTCTTGGTTTTGGTGGAGGAGAGTGTGCGCCCAGAGGCAGGCGTCTCCGTCAAGAGCATCCAAGAGAGCCACTAATCTCTTAGCGTCAGAAATGGGAGTGTTGGCAGACGCTGAGTCCGCGGAGAGGCAAAGCTGCAGCTCCCCAAGAGCGTCCAGAACCTTCTCACAGATGGCCACAGAGGGGTGGGTGCAGGGTGACACCAGGGTAATATTCACCGCTGATGCAGCCAAGGAAGCTGTGGAGGGAGAGGCAGACTTCTTGGTGAGACACGACTTGAAGAAGAACAGAAGTGACCATGCGGCCCACACTGAGAGGGATCCAGTGAGGAGGGATCTCAAGCTGGCTCAGATGAGGGCAAGAAGTAAGCTCCACACCCAGTAGCAAAAGGCTTCAAAGGCAGAAGAAATGGGCTTGTCTATTATTTGAGAGAGGGGGGCTAAACTAACTAAGTTTGGCTCCCATCCCGGTGAAACAAACCACCAGGATGCCGCCAAGTGGAGGACTGGGACGGCCGCTCAAAGAGGGGACCACAAGGACAACACAGGAGACATTTGAGGGAAATAGGTGTTCAAACCCATCAACATCAGTCCAGTGAGCATCCAAGGGGTGCAAGTGGGAGTGGGAGGGAACACCACAGGGGCCACAAGTGGTACCAAATTGCTCTGAGGCAAGCTGGGGAGGGAAGGCATGGAAGACACATCCCCCTCAGAGGCAGGTAAGGAGTTATCAACAATACCCAGATCCAAGTCATCACACGTCAAACTCTTAACCATAGCCTCCCCGGAAAAGAGAAGGCCGCTGGGAAGATCCCAGAGACTGGAAGGATCTTCACCCACAAGACGGGCAGAAGAGGATATCTCCCCCCACAAGTCTGGGGAAGTAGACCACAAGAGCAGCAGAAATGGGGCCAGGGAAAATACCACAAATTTCACAATTGGGAGTATCATGATTATAATCACCACAAAATTTGGAGAAGATTGGCATAATTTTCCACACTGCAAACAGTAATTTTATGGTGAGCAGGGGGACACACAAGAAAGAAACCAAGCAGGAGACAGCAGGACAATCCCAGGGGAGCTTGGTGATGAACTTGGATGGCTTGGGAGTAGTCAAAGCAAAAAGCGGGTTCAAAACAAGGGAATTTAAGGAGAATACAAAGTAAAAGAAGATTTTTATATTGATATTAACTTTAAACTTAGGTTTCAAACGTGAATTTTGAAAGCAAAACAGAAGACAACAGCAACTATACACTTGAGTCTGTTTGGGTGATGCTAGAGGAGAACCCAAGTTCAAAATGGGTCGCAGGAAGGTAAGCGTGAAGAATAAGACTAACACTTTAAAATTAGATGATAGGAACTCCAAACAGGGGCTCCAACAATCACTGTTTTATTTAAAAATGAAGTGCAATAAACCAAACTTTAATAAATTGGAAAATAGACAAGCAGGGGACTGAAAGCCCCCTTGCTGTATTAAAAGGGATGGATTGCAAGGAAAGTGATCACATGACAGTTGGCTCTGGATCCAATTGGCTAGAAGAAAAACTTTTCTGGATAGGCCCAGAGAGACTGGAGAGTTTCACTCTAATTTCTGCAATCTGATCTGATTGGCTAGAAGAGGTACCAGGCATTTGGAGTTCAACTGAGTTGTCAAGTGTCAATGTGGCGACCTTTGATTGGCTAGCTCTGATAGTTTTTAAAAGTGGGTGACACCAGGCTAAGAAGTAGTCTAAATTGACCAATGTTTCTTCCCAGGAGGGAGCAACCAAGGGCAAGGAATCCGCAGGGTAGGCTAGCACAAACCTCTCATCAACTGTGTGTGCTAAATCCTCTAAAGAATGAAGGGGTTTGGCTGACATTTTTGGACTTTTCTTGGTGCGGCAGGGGAAGATTGTGTGATCCAATGCCAGAGGTGGCAGTGAATTTACACTAACCACACCATTACCACCATCACTTGCTTCATTAGCAAGGAAATTGTGGCCCGTTTTGCACAACCCAAACACCTTGTTACAGACAGGGGTCCTGAGCTCATTGGACATGTCATGAAAGTGTACTGTGCAGAAAATGCCCTACAACAAATAGTCACAACCTCATACCATCCGCAAGCCAATGGGTGTGTAGAGAAATTGTTTGGCTCACTGGTCCAACTGATTTCCAAATTCTCACAGGAACATCCTAATACTGTGTGAACTGAACATCTGCCCACTGCACTGCTCATCTTACAAGCAAGAATCAACAGGGGCACCAGGTTCAGCCCCAGCACCTTGGCCTTTGGGACACCTGATGGTTTGGCAGGAGTAGAACAAGGGTTGTTACAATCCACAATTCCTGCAAACCCCTTTTGTTGCCTACCCCTTCCCTGAGCCAGTGGCGCGCCAAGGCCCAAGACATTGAACACAAGCAAATTGAGGGAGGGACAAGACACCTCAAGGCCAGATATGCTGTAGGTGACCCTGTTTACACCCTCAACCCCAATTCAGCCAAATTAAAACCCAACCACTTGGGGCCCTTCAAGATAGCTGCAGTCTATGACAACTACACCTATCAGCTTGAAGAAGCCCAAGGAAACACCAAAAATCTTCACCACAATTGCTTGCGCCCCTGCCACACCATCTCCACAGAAAAGTTGTTTGTGCAGACCTTCCCAGATCTCCTGCAAACTCTGATCCTGGTGTCTGACGACAAGCAGGGGGCAAGGGGGTGTTGCAACCAAAATCCCAGACTTGCCTGTCAACATATCCCACAATACACAGAGGGCACTTGATGAGTTGTCCCTTGACGTGTCTAACAACATGAATCAATTGGATGGCAATGTCAAACTGTGGGCACTTTCTCCTAATTAGGAGCACTATCAATTTGACCTGCTGATACCACACAAGTTATCCCTTGGCTCCAAACCCTACATGGAACATGCCACCATGCCATCCTCTTGTGGCCTGGTGGCTTTCCCCATATAGTTTATTAATTGCAGTATTCTATAATAAACAATACCTTATTCTTATTATTCCTGTCTGTGATGATCCACATGTTTGGTGGTTTGCAGGCGGGGCTAATGTTGGCCAAGCAAAAGTTTGGTTGTTTGTTAAAGGTGAGCCTAGTAGGTAACATGGTCTACTAGGGTAAATAAGGCCTGGCTGGTAGGTAACAAAGGACTACCAGAGGCAGATGTTGCCTCCACCCAGTAGAAGATATTGGCTGCTTTGGGCTATAGTGCTTCACCTTGCAGGGAACTGTGTCTGCGGAAGGGTGAAGACTGAAATAGCAAGCAGGGAACTTTGTCTGTCTGGGGGGAGTAGGTTTTGGGCCCCTGGCGGGTAACGCAAGCTGCCAGAGAGGGGAAGAGCTTTGAGAGCTCTTTGTACCCTAATACGCTTACAGGAGATCTGTGAGCAAGCACCCTATCTAACAGACTGGTAGGGTGTCCTCATTTATACCCCTATGGGAGCTTTGGGGGAACCAAAAGTGAGCATTGGAGGGTATAGACTTGCTCAGAGGTGTCACCAAGGTGGCTTGCTCAGGGAAGCAAGCTGAAGAACTTGGTGTGATCAGGCCTCTGGGAAGTAGAGCTGATTACTCTGCGACTGAAAGCTCAGACTTAATCACCTGGGTGAGTAAAGACAACGCATAGACATTGATCTATGGTTGAATGGCCTAAGTGGATTGCCACTTGCAAGGGCCCAGTCAAACAACAGTTCAATGTATACTCATGCCTGGGTCTACGAGTTCTGGTAATGGAGGCTGAGATAAAAAACCAAGGTGGTTCACAGAATTAACAGAGAAAACTAGTAAGAGGGACTGTTTGGTCACAGTGAAGGCTAGTTGATGGACTGTTAATTCATATTGAATTTAATGAACCAATATGGCTCAGTGTGTAGAAGGAACAAAGAAGGTTCCTAGTGAGGATTTGTTGAGGGACTGGTTGAGGATAAGCTGAGGGCTCAGAGATTATGATGCAGGACTAGCTGATCATGATGCAGATTGTCCAAAGGACCAGAAGATTATGATGCAGGACTAGCTGATTATGATGAAGGTTGGCCAAAGGGCCAGAAGATTGTGTTGCAGGAATATCCAGAGGACTGATGAAGTTAATGGACTGAATGCTGGTTAAGCTGAAGAGCTGAAATATGAGCTGGCTGAAAGAGCCAAAGATGATGGGGAAGAACTGGTGGTCCGGAGAAATGAGCCAAGATTTTGCCAAATTGATTTACCAAAGTGGGAATATGTGGAATATTTTGCCTTGGTTTAGTATTAAAATCAAGAAGGAATGTGGATAGAAGTGTGGGTAAGATATTTATTTATTAAGTTCCTAGGATAGACAAAGGTATGTTGCTATGAGAGCAAGATACAAAGTTGTTTTGATGGGACATTTTCCTTGAATTTTACAATATTTGTAAATATATGGGGAAAACATTGAAGAGGTCCAGAAAGAACAATTTAAATAGTAGAATACTATTTAAATTGGTTCAGGTTGAATGCAGGGAAGACTGGTGCCAAAATAGTGGACTGGTTAACGCTTTGGTGCATGAAGAGTTGTCAATTTGAGCAGTTTGAGCTGTGGAAATTATTTTCATAGTTAGATCCCAGTGGAACTTCAGAAAGGTCTATTTCTGCGCTCTACATTCATTGGTTGAGTTCTGGCAGGTTTCCTGATGAAAATTATTGGCTGGAAGCCAAAAGCTTAAAGTATAAGCAAGGAAATAGTGAATTAATATTTTAAGCTTTTGAGAAAGTAAGTATGTAAACTTAAGTTATTATAGGAAAAAGTTAGCGGCAATGGTTTAAGCTTATGAAGAAAGCCATTTTGAAGGTGGAACCGTTGGGAAAAGGACACTATAAGAAGGTGGCTGGTTGGAAAGTTACCAGGTCTTTTTGGATGTCTTTTCAAGGTCTTTTGGAAGGCTTTTGGAGGTCTTTCCAAGGTCTTCTGAGTTTCTGCCAAGAGGTTTTGGAAGCCTTTTGATCACCAGCAGGAGCTTGGTTGGACTGATACAACCCAAGATAATGGAGCAGGAGCCCAAGAATAAGAAGCTGGATCCTAAGCGCAATGCCAGAGTCCAAGTTTAAGGTGCCGGAGTCCAAGTCTAAGGAGCAGGAGTCCAAGTCTAAGAAGCAGACGTCCAAGACTGAGGTGCAGAAGTCCAAGACCAAATACAAGGAGTCCAAGATATTGTTGGAAGACTCCAAGTATTGGCAAATCCATATTCTTTCCTTTGATCCCCCAGGCCATATACCAGAAAATTTATAAGGGGATCTTCCTTCTGAGAGTGAATAAAAGCCCATTTTGACCCCTATACATATTTCTGAGATACATTTCCCCTTACTAGAGAATGACATCCCCTTCCAGCCGGTCCCTGGCTACAATCCAGGACACACTTGGGGACTGGTGGACAGGAACCCCACATTGTCCTTTCTATTAGACTATTATCTTCCCCAAATCAAATACTGAATCCTCATTGGTTTAGTTGCAACATCAATAATAAATTAAGGACCACAAATGCATAAATTGCATTAGAATATTGCAGGTATGTGTTAAATCCTGATATTTAGATATTATGTGCATAACTCAATACATTCTGTATAATAAAATTCATTATAAATGTGGTCTTTTTCATTTTAATTTATATAAATGGACTGTGTTTATATCTTGGTGTCATTAACACTTAGTACAAATATTAATGCATAGTGCATTTTACATATTGTATATTTTCCTATTGATAACAATTCTGTAAAATTTTTATCTGGGATTTTTGAGTAACAATAATAAAATGAATTAATAAATTACTTTTAATACCATTAATTGGCTGATTTTCTTTTCTGTGCCAATTGTGCATTTTCTGATATTTATGCACTGGTGTCCAATTGGTTGGTTTTACATCCAATTGCACAGGTGATAGGAACCGTGGTTGTTACCCCAAGGCCAAATGTGGTTAGGGTGGTAACCACGTTTCCTATTGCCTGTGCAATTGGATATGAAACCAACCAATTGGACACCAGTGTGTAAGTACCAGAAAATGTACAATTGCCACATCAAAGAAAATCAGTCAATTATTGGTTATAAACAGTGATTGATTGATCCATTGAATTATTACTAACTCACAAAATCCAATTTTTAAATTTTACAGAATCATTATCAATAGGTAAATATGCAAGCTGTAAAATGCACTATGTATCAATATTTGTAATAAGTGTTAATGGCTCCCAAATATAGACACAGTCCAATTATTAAATTGCAATGAAAAATGCCAAGTTTACAATGAATCTTATTAAACAAAATGCATTGAGTTATGCACATAACACTGAATTGACATTGCTGGCAATACAGCCCAGTATAGATAATATTCAATAAATCATCTAAATTCAATGAAATATCAATAAAATACTAGTTTTAAATAAAAAAGTTACATACTGAAAAATATAATCTGCATGTTCTAACTCAGATGGCTAGTTTAATGCAATTCTGGTGTACTTTTTAGTGTATTATGCTATTTTTTGTATTATTGCAAGTTATTTGTATTATTTGCAATAATTTTCAATAAAATGTACAGTAGTTTTCAAACCTGCTGATATAAACAAAAAGTCTCAGTCTAAAAACAAATACAACTCAGTCCAAAAACAAAATCAAAGTGGATCCAAATCTATTGTAATTTAATATAAATTCCTTGATTTTTATTTTGTTTTTAGACTGAGTTGTATAAATTTTTAGACTGAGATTTTATGTTTATCTCAACAGGGTTGAACATTACTGTACTATTATCTATAATTTCATGACCATGTGTTGATGGTAATACTATATAACCCATTATTTAGGATGTAAAACAAACAACATGTCTAATATCTACAACTTGATAAATGAATTAGAATAACACCTGCAAAAGGCTGTTGAAATATAAAAAAAACTATTAGGGGACTAGTAACAGGAAAGCTAGGCAACAGGGGGCCAGCCACTAATCCAATCAAAGGAAGTTGCTCTAAATAAATTGGGAAATATTATAGATGAAAAAAAAGAAGTTTTACTTAATCTACATGAAACAATTTTATCAAGTTTGAATTTTCAAGATGCAAGTTATAATACATTTGAATTCTGGCAAAGTGCCAGGGGAATTAATAAAAAATCAAGATGCTTGAAGGAAATTAATATTCAAATTAAATAAACAGCAATGAACAGAATGAAGAGGAACCTAATAAAAACAAAAGAAATGAAAATAATCAAATGGAAACAGATGAAAATGAAACACAATCAAGAAGCAGAAGCAGTTCAAGAAACGCTGAAAATTTATCAAATGAAAATCAAGAGGAAGCACAAGTTGCACAGAAAATAAGGAAGATCAAATCAAGGAAAACAAATGAAGAGCAGCCACTGCTCATGAAGTTTGCTGAAGGGGCGCCTGTGGCTGAGGGGGCCGCAGGAGAAAGAATTAGTAAGTTTATTTATGTTTTACTTACATTGACTTTAGTCATAACAAGAAATGGGGATGAGGTTGTTGAGGTGGTGCCCTTCACACCCAGTAGTTTTTATGGGGGCTACCAATCATTGATAGCCCCTGTAATTCAAAAAAAATCAAAATGAAATTCAAATAATAATACAAATGAATATGAATGAATTTGCAAAGAAAGAAGTAATGAACAGGGAGTATCAAGCTCCCAAAGGAAGCTCAACCTGGACAAGGGTAGCATATAAAATAGGAGTAAATATCAATTTTAATCAAATTAATGAAATACCAATGAATTTTAGAATGAATTTTGATGAATATATGTATGAAAGTGTTCAAAGATTTTCATTTTCAAATATGAATGAATATGAAAATAATCTAAAGAAGATTGGATTTCAAGTAGGAAATGAATATCTCAAATCAGCAATTTTCAATGAATTCATCAAAGCATTTTCAAATACTCAAGCACTTCATATATCAACCAATTAACTGCAACATATAAAAAATTATGTTTACTTTATAAACTTTGCACATTGCAGAGTTTGCATATTGCAGTATACCTTGGCATCCTCCTCCATTGCATAATGAAAACAAAATTCAAGAAAGAAGAAGATTTTCCTCAAAAAATCAACATTTATTGCCTAGCTCTAGAAAAACAAAAGACTTCACAGGGCTATAATACCATGGAGCACATCCTGTATGGCTCTTTTGCAGTGGAATTGTTGTATGGGTACTACCTCCCTCCAGAAAAACAATTACTAACCAACTCCCTTGCAACCCTACCTTTTATAAAGTGCTTGGCCACAATTGGGGTGATAAGTGCCATCTCACTTGCAATTGGCTCTTGCATCATCCACCATGTACATAAGAGGATGTGGTCTCAATTAGTGGCTTTTGCAGAAGACAGAATTTTGGGGTACAATTTCCCCAAATAACCCATCCCTTGTATTTTCACATTTGCATAATAAAAATTTCTTCTATTTTAATTTTTTATTTCTATTTTTATTATAATAGTAATATATAGTTAGTTAGTATATTATAATACAGTAGTTATAATAAATCAAACATGTTTAATTGTAAAATATTATTTATAAATTTGTTTATTTAATGGGTTGTCAAGTATGGGTTCATATATTATGTAGTTAAACAACAAGAGCTCTATTTATCTGAATAAAACTGCCTGCTCCGCTTATGTTTTAAACAAGTGATTGTTTATAGCTTGAATTACTTTTTTCTTTTAATATGATTTGATAAATAGATTTGCTATGCTTAAATCCACATCATATATAATACTTAGTAAGATGTACATGAAAATAATTGGTTTTTGTGTTGTGTGGCTATAGTGGCACTAAATCAATAAGATCAGGTGATCACTTGCAAGGTCCAA
Organism: Entomophthora muscae; assembly: GCA_014839935.2. Taxonomy (NCBI): domain Eukaryota; kingdom Fungi; phylum Entomophthoromycota; class Entomophthoromycetes; order Entomophthorales; family Entomophthoraceae; genus Entomophthora; species Entomophthora muscae. Next base: position 25,952 of record QTSX02003708.1, read on the forward strand.
TCTATGGCTTTAAAGAAAGCCACTGTACTAAAAAGGTCACACATTTATTCAAATAAAATTAATATATTTCTATTTTTTTAATTTATTTATTTGTAGCTCTATGGTCAATACAATATTTGGTGCATTATACTAAAAATATGTGTCTCTGTATCCAATATAAATAATTTTATAAAACTAATGTACAAATTCTTATCAGTCTATAATACAATTCAACATCAAGTTATTATATATAAATAATATTTTTCAAGTCCTAATAAAAACAAATAAAACCCAGAGCACCCATTTATCTGATTGGCTCGGAGGCAAGGGCTTTGAGGAGAAAGGATTTGGAGTGCTCGTAAAAAGCTGCCATCACATCAGGTGGCATTGAGAATTGACTGACCTCAAGAATGTTGAAGAGATCTTTGGTGTCCTGTGGGAGCCCCTTCTTCACTTTATTCTTGATCCAACCAAACACCTCCTTAATTGGATTCAGAAATGGAGAATATGGCAGGAGTAAGAAGAGTCTCATTGGATAATTAGCAAGGTGGTGGCTGGAGGTGTGGCTATTTTTATCAATGGGGGGAACTCTTACACAACCAGATCCACTTTGTGGAGCCCAACATTATCAAGCAAAACAATGTTGGTTATACTGCAATAATTAATCTAAAGATACTCCTTGACAGTTTGGAGAAAATCAAGAAATATTCCGCTATTATGAGAACCCTTGATCATCTGATACTGGTCCAACCTGTGGGGACCAAGAAGCGCTACCATTGAATATGTTTGAGAACAGAGAGCTGCATTATGTGCTACATCACTCTTGGACCCCTTCTCAACCCACCCATGCCTAGACCTGAGTGAAGAGGAAAACAATCATTAATCTATATAGAAGAAATGGACATTCCCAGTCTTCTTTAGAGCCAGGTAGGTCTTGGCATAAATGTGTCAATCCTCAATTGTTTTGTTGCTGTTCCTATTGTGCAACAAAACTCTCAGTACTTTCCAGGAGAAGCCCAAATCAACCATGGTCTTGTAAACAAGGGTTTTTGAAACCAAAAGCCTGAAATCTGTGGCCGGCATTGATTGGACAGCAAGTGTGTCCAGGTGGCAATCCTTGGCTACCCACTGTTTTATTGCATCAATATGCACAGGCTGCAAGAGTTTTGGCTGCCGCCTAGCCTTGGCAGATTTGGCAATTTGCCTGGAGTTGCTGTATTTGTTGTTGAGGTTGCTAATATATATGGCTGTGACACCAAATTGGGACGCAATATCCCAAACTGCCATTCCCCCGTTTAAACAGTTGAGGAGAGCTTCACACTCACTATCTGTCAACCAACACCATCCTTGGCAGGTACCGCGGCATCCTGGTTTTCAGGCTCAACACAGGGGATGGAGACCTTTGTGTAGAAGGTGGGATCACGCTTGCTTGTGGTGGCGCTGTCAATGGTTGAATAGATCACAGGTGCAGATGGCTCAACAGTGGTGGCCAATGGCTCATAGGAGGTATCAAAATTGCGGGGGAAGGAAGTGGTAACTCTTGGATCCAGAGTGCAGGGCCAGGTGACAACTGGGTATACAGTGGAGGTGTAAGTAACCTCATTGTTCCCAGTGGCCTTGGTATGGGATACTTTTGTGGCAGGCCTTGAGAGTGGCTTATGTCTAGGATTTAAGCTGGTAGCTCTGTCTTGTGATGCAGGAGGTGGTTGACTGGTGCTGACGCCTTGGGAGGCCTATGTGTTGGGATTACTCCCATTGAGTTATGTTCTGGGTCTATTCTTGGACTCTCTGGGACGTCCTTGTGGACAGGCTGCCCCACAGGCTGGTGCAGGAGCTGGTTGTGAATGTAATTGTCTGTCCATAAAAATAAAATAAAAATATATTTTAGATTAAATATCTATTTATTTAGATTTTTGGTTTAGTTGTGAGTAGCTATCTTCTCTTTATTTAGCCTTGAATAGTAACAGAATTTCTATATCTGTGATTTTAAGTGTATAATATTGTATCCTTGCTGGGTTTGGATAATTTTAAAGTTTGATCAATTTTTATGTCTAAACATGGTTTTCAAGATTGAATTTTTCATTTGATTTTAGTCATGCTGGAGCTTCCTTATTTGGGTTAGTGTTTTCTAGTGTGCTTACTGTACATTAAATTTGGATTCCAGTTCCCGCAATTAATATTTGAGTTTACTAGTGGCATTCAAAAGTGATGTGAAGTTCGGTTCATGGATTTGAAAATGCTGCAATTCTGAAAAACATAGTAAACTTAATGAAAATGGTTGATGGATTTGAATGCTTCAAATCTGATTCCAGTTAATTCATTTTGTCCATTGGAAATATGTAGTTCAACTTGAACTTTGCAAAGTGTCTACTAGTTTCTGCATTTTTAAAAATTCAAACTAATATACAAAAAGATCAATTTAATTAAAAAAGGCCATCCCGCAAAAGTGATTCAAAATTTGGACCAAGGATTTGACAATCCCACATTTTTACATTTAGGTTCTGAGTTTACAGTATTAAAAAACCAATCTACTTGTTGGTGTTGGCATTGGTGTTTAAAGAAAATAATCAAATTACTTATGAATATCATGATTTTTATATCTCAAATATTATCACATGATTCTTTATTTTCAGATGAGTGTTTTATAAAACTTCTTAAATTAGATAGATTTTAAAAAATATAAAAGTATGGACTGATAATGAAAATCATTTTAGATCATATGAATTTCTATAATACTTATTTAAAGGGGTACCAAAATATATTAAGGGTTCTATAAAATATAATAGATTTGTTGAGCGTCATGGAAAAACATTGTTAATAATCACTTTGGTATAATATCAAAAGTTTGAAAGGAGAAATAAAATAATATTTATATATTAATACCAATGGCCCTAAAGATATCTGTAAGCAAGAAAAAAGGAAAAGGATCATATGATCTGGTTTTAACTGGCTCAAATGTTTCTCAAAGAGTACTTTTATGACTATGAAAGGAAATTTAGGCTGGTAAGAAGAGAGCTTAGAGTTAAAGATCTGGGCATCAATCTTTCATGCTTGATAAAAGATAGCAAGGTATAGATTTGCCTTTAACATATGGAAGTTTCTTGGAATATTCTGATCTAACTTATCATTTGAAATCATGTGACGATACCATGGAAACAAAATGATCAGAAGACACTAGTGGTAAATTAGGGCAAGTCCATGAAGTTAGGTGGCTTACTAGAAAGTGTATTTCAAATAGAGTAATTAGTCTTTCCAAAACAACAACTTTTTTTCTGATACAAACTAAGAATAGTTATGGTGGGCCAAGAATAGGGTAATAGCATTTATAGCTTTGGGGCTACCATTATTCTCCCATGCAATACACCGAGGTTATTTCTAGCTTTATAGTTGTCCTTAAGATATTCTGAGCAGCTTTAAAAGGTATAAGTTTAAGCCTATAGAATGAATTTTCTTGTAGATTTTCATGTAACCCAAAGATCAATTAAAGCTTTTTGATTTGATCATATTTTATAGATTTAGGATAATTTGGAGATAAAACAATGTATTTAAACTGTAAAATATTCAATCTGGCACCTAGGCATGCAAAAAAGTAATTTGACTGAAGATTAATTAACGGGATACCTTCCTGCCCTCAGATAAGCCTGATGTAACAAACTTTTAACCATTAATGCAGTTGCAGGGAACATACCTTTATGAAAAATAATAAAATGTGATTAAAGGGCATGGTTATTAATTTTAATTATATAAGCAATGCTTTGCTTATATGGGTTGTGGAATTTTAAAGTCCTAAATAAAATAACTTAAACAAGATCAAAGTGATCATCTTCTATAAGGGCAAGGTCAACTTTGGCATACCGCTGATCATTGTCGGATGAGTAGTCGCTTGAATTAAGCTCCTCTTTTGGAGGAGGCTTGCTTTTAGGGGCAGGTTCGTCTTCATCAGTGGTGGGCAAGTCTGCATTAGTGATGGGGTCTCCTCCTTTGAATTCTTCGTCACTGACAGCATTTATAGCGTTCCCGAAGTCAAAGCCATCCTGTTTGTCCGAGTCATGGTTTTCAAAATTAAATAAATCCTAAAAGAACATTAACTTCCACGAAAAAAAGTTGCTTACATCTTCATCGAAAAAGGAGGCTTGGTCGGGAGTTGGAGACTTGGCGGGGAGGGCTTTAGGAGCAGGCGCTTTTTTGATAGTCTGCTTGGCCTTCTTTTTGTTGGAGTCTGAATCGGAATCACTGTCAGAACTGCTGGAGGAGCCGGAGCTGCTTGATCCTGAAGAACCAGAATCAGACCCTGAGCTGGAGGAATCAGAGCCAGAGCTGCTAGATCCTGACGAAGAAGAGCCACTAGATCCTGAGGAAGAGTGAGCTGCTTTTTTGGCAGGAGGGTTCTTGCGGACAAGGGGCCGCTTGGGGGAGGCAGGTTTAACTTTTGCCTGGACGATGGGTTGAGCTTTAGGCTCAGGCTCGGCTTCTGAGTCTGTTTTGACTTCTTCAAACTCATCATCAAAGTCAAAGAGGTTAGCCTCGGAAGGCTTCTCTGGTTCTGAATCTGCATCCTGACCAATCATGTCCATCAAATCGAAATCTTCCTCATCAGCAATGGACAAAGTAGCTTTAGGCGAAGGGATTTTGGGTGAGGGAGCTTTGGGAGAAGGAGGTTTAGCGACAACCACTGGAGCAGGCTTAACAGGCGATCTGGGTGCTACTACTGGAACAGGCTTGGAGGTTGTCTTTGTAATGACAGCCTTTGGAGCAACAGGAGCTTTGGGTGATGCCTCTTTAACAGAAGCTTTCGAAGAAGGTTCAGCTTTAGCAGCTGGCTTAGGGGCACTTTCTTCACGAAGAACTGGCTTAGCCATTGCCTTGGCTGGTGAAACTTTAGCAACAGATTCCGGCTTGCGGGCTTTAGAAGAGCCATTCACTAGCTTAGAGCTAAAGCCACCATGGCCATTGACAATCCTTGGAGAAGCAGCCTTTTGGCATGAGGGCCTTGGAGCAACTCTTTGCTGGGGAGGACTGGCTGATTGTAAGATGGCAGCTTCAAACTCAGCGCCTAAACCACCATCATCAAACTCCATAGCATTAGGATCATGAGCCTCGCCAAAGATATAGTTTTCATCTACCTCTGTGACAACAAATTCCTATTGCGTTTAAAGTAGATAAAACGAGATGAGCTTACTTTGGTCACATTGTCAAAATACAGAAAGCAGTCAACTTCGTTCTCCTCTAATCTACTTCCTTCACATACCAGACGTCTATTCTAGAGAAAAGTTAATAAGATACGAATTTAGGAAAGCTTACAGTTTCGTCATTCACTTCAAGGCTGCAATTTTCACCTCCATTGACAGTTAGAAGAGTAGGGACTAGGCTTTCTGGATTTTGAACCTTTTTGCTATCTTTAAGTTTAGAAGAAGTAACTAAAAAATACTTACAGGATATGGAAAAGAAGGAGGAGTCTTCAGATGAGAGGCGCATTCTTTTAGCTTCGTGTTCTCTAAAGCACACTGGATGGTCTATGGAAAGGTCGATCTCAGGTAAAAAGCTCCCGGCGGAGGTAGATCTCTTCATATTTACTAAAGAAGAGTGTTATTTTAGTATAAAGGTTAATTGAAATGAGTGTTAGTAGAAGAGCCAAGACCAAATAAAATAGCATATAAAGCAAGTTGCAAACGATAAAAATATAGAATTTATTAAAACAGTATACTAAGACTAAGCTAAAGAAAATAAGGTGCTAAATAAATTAGCCTAGGTTTGCTTGAAAACAAAAACACCCACCCCCAATCATCACAGTAAAAGTCCGAAGTAAACATGGACCCTCGCGTCAGTCTAAACCTAACAACTCACCTAAATCGATACAATATGCTCTGTAAGAATAATAAGTAGTCAACCCAGCAGTGGTGAAAAGACTTATAGACTATGGTATTGTGAATTTCAAAAACCTTGCGCTTAAATGGCTACAAGTCGATTCGTTATTTGGGCAAAAGCTTCAGAGAATGAGTGCTTCCTTATTGCGTGGAAAAAACGTTTTTAAAATAGATTGTATCAAATCGAACTATTGCCATTGGTGAGCATTGTTGGGACTTTTGGGGATCGTTTCAATTAATAAATTATTAAATTAACCCGCTCTTTTTAAAGGAGTTTATTTTCATTAGTATAGCCAAGGGGTTGAGTGGGACAGACAAAGCAATAATGCAATCAAATTACGTGATGACTAGCGCCAAATCAAAGTTCAATCGTTTGGATTCAATTTTGAAACTGCCTTCAACCAGCTTCAATATAAGGTTGGGCATTTTGGATTTTAGTGTCTAAAAAAAAGGTTGGGTATTTTGAACCCCCACACAACTATACCAGGACCAATCAGTCTCTGATAAATACTAATGCGACATCGAATTCGTAAACAAATTCCACAAATCTGGCCTCCCTTATTTCAAGCCAGTTTGAACATGAACCAAGCTCATTTGGGTTAATTTCTTGGGGTCAAATTTAAAGACCTGGTGAATTTTTAATAGAAGCCTCTAGTCCCAATTCGGCATCATCTCATGTACTCTAACAAGCACATTCATTCCGTTGGTGGATTCGTAATTAATCATCTGCCAATAATAACTTTGCTATCGAATCTAATAGGGCCATTTGATATGGACATTTGATATGGACATACAATCCTTTAAATCCTAAAGTAATGAAGTTAATGGCATCTAAGCCAAAGACACAATAAAGAATACAGATAATTCCGGATAGCTCGATTTCAAACCAACTGTCAAAGATTAGCTTCAGGAAGCGATTTTGAGATAAAAACATTTTCTTGACTGCATTGTGCAACAGTTGGATTAGGGGGTGAGATTGCACCTTTCGATTGGAATGTGGGAGAACTTGATTAGACACTTGTGAATCAAAGAGGAGAATGGGAAGCTGGTATTGGATTATAATAACTAAAAAATCCGCAAAGCAGCTAGATCTTTCATACCACTTCAAAACTTGAACTGTAAATCCAACCAGTAAAATGATGCCAATTTCAAGAGCAATAAGAAGTGTAATTTTCTCTCCAGAATAAATTATTATTAATAATTAAACAAACAAGGCAATATACATATCAATCATTTTTTCTAGCCAATTGAATTTCTATACGTGATCATACACTTTGAACACAAATTTACAGCATTAAAAGTTTATTTTTAAATGCCAATTTCAAATAAATATAGCAGGTAAGATTAATCATATATGAGAGATATATAGGACAGCATATAAATTTTAAATCAATTTAAACCCCCTACCATAAAAAATACTGACTTTGTTCTTAATAGTTTAGCTAGTGCGTTTTAATTAAATTTCTATCGCCATCTTAACAGTACCAACTATATCAATCACAATGAAGTTTGATATCTAGTAGCACAATGAATATATTTTACAGTAGTGCAGGAACTTTTTGGTACAAATACATGCTTCTAAATCAATAATATTACCTCCCTTTTAAGTTTATCAGTATCGCTTAATAAAGTTCAGTAAAATTTATTTGTATCTTTAAATCCCTGTTCTTAAAACAGGGGTTGGGAATTCCAGTGCATTTTTGTCATGATTGTCAACCAAAACCTGACAATTAAACCTGTACCTTACCACCAGGCAATAGCAATATTGGGTTTTTAAGCATGAGTTCACTTAAAATTGATACAGTATTGTTGTAGCTGTGCTGTATTAGCAGAGTTACACAAGGAAAAATGATTGGAAACTAGATAATATATTTATTGGAATTTATGAGATTATATAGTATTGGTGGATCATTAAAGGAAACAAGATTGAGACAATCACTCAATTGGATTGTGTGGGGGGTGGCTTGGTCCTGTTAACAAGCCAAGCACTAAATTGAGTTGGTGTTGCAACTGAACCAATTATAGTTCAGTATTTAGATTGGGTAAGACAACAATTCAATTAGAAAGGACAAAAATAGGATAAAATGTTGTTTATTGGATAATATTGTAATCAATATACCATAGTGGGAAGCCACAAGTCCACCAGAGGATGGCACAGTGGCAGGTTTGACATAAGGTTCAAGTCAGAAATAACTTGAGAAAGGGATCAGTGTATCAAATTGACAACACTCCTAATTAGGAGATAGTGCCTGCAATTTGACATTGCACTCATATTGATCCATACCATTAGTCATGCCATGGGGCAACTCTTTGAGTGCCCCTGTGTATTGTGAGATAAATTAGTGGACAAGTGAGTAATCTTGGTTGCAACATTAGGTTTGAGTGAAGATTGTCAATAGTTCTTGTTGTCTTGTTTGAGAATTTGATATGGCTTCCACATTTGGCTTCAAGTGGTGGGGAAGTCAGTTCAAGTGGCACAGGGTTGCTTGTGTGGAACTTTCCCTGCTGAGCCAACAGTATTTTTCAAAGCTGAGGCAACAAGCAAAATTGAGTCATCTATAAGTGAAATAAACTCACCTGAAAAAATTAACTTGGCTCAGGAAAAATTAAAATCCAATGAATTATATTAAATTACAGTATATTTGGGTCCCTTTCTATTTTTTCAAGCTGAGTTAAAATTTTTCAGTTGAGTTCATTTTCCTTAAAGGTGATGTTGAAACAGCAGGCTCAACCCGCCAGCAAGGTTCTGAGTAAGCAAGTTTTTGACCTGCAATCTGACTATCCAGTCACTCAAAGCCAAACTAGGAAGTTGACTTGAATTCTCAAATCCAGCAACATGAACAGATAATGATCCTTTATGGTGGATACCTCAATTTAGCGCTTGACTCATTACCAAGATCAGACCACCCCCTTCACCATCCTACCGTGTGATTAATGCAATCATGTTCCTGTTCTCCAAGATTCACAATGACTATATAATACTTATCTCCCAATAAAGAACATTATCTATTTCCAAATATTTTCCCCTTGTAATTCTGCTAAAACAGCACAGTTACAACAATGATTTAATTTTGCTTGGCACCACAGTTGTGAAAACTACTGTGCTGTTGTGAATTTGAATTCACTAGGGGTTTTTATTGGTCTAGTAAATGATAGTTCACATATTGACTCCTGTGAAAGTCTTTGCCTTTTCTTTCAACCTATAGAGTTCTCTTTATCCAAATACATGTTGACATCAATATCTGAACCTTTTGTATTCTTACCAGCCTCCTGCCACTTGTAGTACCTCTACTGATGTTATTAGGATCAGAACTTTGGGTATAAAATTGAATGCTCTTTTTCCCAATAAAACCAAGTTCATTTTTGCTCATTAATTTTGACATTGAATTTTCTGCACTCATCTCTTATTCACTAGCAAGATTCTACTATTCATATCCAGATCACACAGGCTTAAAGCCATAGCCTCAAGCCTTAAGTATTCAAGACTTTTACCTGAGTTCTTTAATTTAATTTAGGTGAATACCTAGGCTGACTGGGTCTGATAAGGTGTGTGTAATGTTGTTGAGCTGTGCTTTGTTACCTGACTTAATAGTGTCATGGCCCACAAACCAAATGTAATCCAGGCTCAGACTGCAGAACTGCTCTCCACAACTCTGATTGCTGACCTATACACAAGCCCAGATAGCCCTCACTACAACAAAGAATTCTATCTGAAGGGCACAACACTACTGCTCCATAATCAAATCTATGTCCCTGAAGGGCAAATAAGGTCTGACATACTCATATAATACCACAACTCAGAGATGACTAGACACTCAAGAAGGCTCAAACCCTTCAGAAGTGTTAAGAGAAACTACACATGGCCTGAAATGAATAAGGAAGTGGCCACCTACCTGGAAGATTGAATTTTTATGATCAGACCAAGACTCATAAGACTAAACCTGAATGGCTGTTGAGACCCTTAGATGCACCAGCTGGTGCATGGAAATCAGTTTTCATAGACTAAGTTGTAGAACTGTCCTGTCTGACTCCTTTAATGCTATACTAGTCATTTTAGACAGATTCAAAAAGATGTCCTACTTTATAACAACTACCACACACTGCATGGCTGCAGAAACTCCACAGCACTCCCATGACAAGATTATCAACCAACATGGTACACCCAAGGAGATCATTGCCAACCAAGGACTCCAGTTTACATCTCACTACTGGATACAAGAGATGAAGGACTTAGGTATCAAGAACTATGTGTCTATCTTGTAACACTCACAGACTGTTGGTCAGACTGAAAGAGTTATCAAGATACTTGAACAATACCTCAGATACTATGCCAACACTGATCAGGAAAATTGGGCAAAAATGTTTCCTATGGCCCAGTTTTCTTACAAAAGCAAATGTCACGCCTCAATTGGGATGCCCCCCTTAAAGCCAACTATAGCTTTGAACCCAACTGGGACCTTAAGATTGAAAAAAAACCAACCCCTATGGACTCATCTGGTTCAAACAGATCCACAGCATCCAGACCACCTGCCTCAAAAACCTGAACCAAGAAGTACAGATCTACAAAGCCTTTGCTAAAAGGAAGAAAAGCCTCTTGCAAACCCCTGCAAGTTGGAGAAAAAGTCTAACTAGACTCCCAAAACATATCATTACATGTCTCTTGAAGGAAACTAGCTCACAGAAAGAGTGGCCCACACAGGATCACCAAGCTGGTTTAAGAAGTTGTCTTCAATTTAGAACTACTTCCTACCTGAAAAATTCACAACATACTTCACTGCTTCCTATTGTTCAAGAACAATGACACTTTGCTTCCTCACCAGAGGCTCAAGACAGCACCACCACCCTATCTAAACAGGTCACTTCAAAGGATATGAGGTAGAGTATGTGCACAGAGACCAAAACCACTGCCAAACTCTCCAGTACTAATTCAAGTGGAAAAACTACCCAATTGAAGAAAGCACCTGAGAATCTCTGAGCAATCTAACCAACACCAAACAGGTCTTCTGATAGTATATGGACAAGAAGAACCTGAAGGGAGGGCCTGTGGGAAAAGAAAGGGATGGTGTGTGAACTGAAAACCCCCCTTCCAAAACTCAAGGATTGTGACAGGATTTGAACCCTAGTCAAATCAAACTGCAGGCTGCCAGCCCAAAAGACCATGTGCCTGCCTGCCCACATCTTTTGGGATCAAATCTTCCAGGATTTGATCCACAGTTGCCCTAGTATACAAAGAACCTCATGCAAAGATACCAGTGATGGCCTAACAGAGCACCATAACCACTTGCCAAATGGAGGTGGAGAGACCTATGCTATGGCCTGACAAGCTTGAAGCCTGCCCTAGTAACCAATCAAAATCCCACCCATGAAAAGAGCACTGACTATAAGACTGCCCCCAAGAGTATAACTCTGGAACAGAAGGGTCTTGCAACCCTTTTGAAGGATTTTATGAATTAACTTTCACTCTGCGCCAGTGCCATTTTGCGTCCCTAAACCCAGGGGCAACAGCGCCCATGTTGACACCAAAAATGCCAACACTATAGTAAAGTGACAACCCAGTTTTACATAATGTTGTCTCCTGGATGTCAACACTTTTTTAAGTAACGGCACACTTTACCCTGAACATTTTTAGTATAAAAAATATTTTTAAATTCATTATTATACTAAAATAATCCCAGAGAGTTCAAAAATGCAATAAAAAATACCACAAGTAATAAGAATAAGGAGATATAAGCAAGTATTTTTCAATTTACTATGTAAATCACACTCTTTATTATAGAATTATTTTTTATTTCCATAAAAATTAAAATTCCAATGAACCAAAAATAAAGATATTTTATATATCATAATAACTACAAAATATAAGAAAATTCTAACTTAAATTTATTATACTTTATATAAGCACAACTAAAAATATCTCATACCTTAAAGATAAATTAATAAAATATAAGATATTTCTTACAAAAGCACATTGGAACTGTATCTTAAACTTACCATTTATACCTAAAAAGATTATTACTATCCAAAAAGTAAAAAATATAAAAATCCAAAAGTAAAAAATTTACAGGCAAAGCAAAGCAAGGTTTATTGGGCTAATTAAAGCCACCAGCAAGAGCAGTTGCTATATCTTCTAGGTACTTCTTGATCTCTGCCACTTTGTACTTCTTCTTGACCACCTTCTGGACGTCCTCCTGGTAGTCCTGGTCCTTACCCTTTCTCTTCTTGGGGCCACCTGGTTGGCCAGGTTGCAAAACTTAGAGACATTCTGGGCCTGCTCCTCCTGCAGCTTGAGAAAGAAGATGTTAAACTTAGGGTTAGCCCCAAACTTTGCCTTCAGGTGTTTATGCCACACCTCCAGGCTGGGCATGGTCTTCATCTCTCCCTTAATACAGGCGCTTTGACAGTTTCAAGGTGCTGTGGCCCCGCTCTTTCCTCTCTGGGCAGTCACTTTCTTTCCTACCCACTGCCTCTTAAAGTAATCAAGGTAGCCCTTGAAGATGATGAATTTCTTCTTGATGTAAGCATCTTCCAGGAGAGCCTCAAAGCCAATCCCAGTATGCTCTTGCCGCACAAAAGCCAAGGCAGCAAACTGGGTGTTGGCAAAGGGCACTTCCCTTTACCATCATTAAGATACTTGTCAAAAAGCTCCTTCTTACTCTTGAGGTGTTTGATGAGGGCCTACCTAAAATAGAAGAAGCAGCCCTGTACTTCTCCATTGAAGGTGGCCTCAAAGGCTTTGAACTGAGCTTGCTCAAAGTCCATAATGATCACTTTTGGTCCAAGTGAGCACGCATGAGCTAGCTGCTCTGCGGCTAGGGTAGACTCATCCTTCTCAGAGGAGGAGGGATTGTCCCTTGTGGTGTGGGTGGGAGGGGGGAGCTGGTTGGCAGGAAGGGAGCTCAAAGCATCCTAGGCATTTTTTAATGCTCTGGCGTAGACCTCTGTCTTGGCGCCAGGCAGGAGGAAGAAAACAAGGGAGATAACCTGGGTATTAAATTGCCCATGCAGGACCCAAAGCTGCTTGAAAAAGGTTGGGCAGGTTGAAAATGTGCTGTCACATAGCCAGGTGGTAGCAGTGGTGAGCTGCTCCAGGTTTTGGGTTGTGGTGTAGGCAATGATCTTATCCTACACTTCCTGCCCATTGTCATGGAGCAGGAACATCTCTTCATCCTTGGTTTTCTTAAAGGGCATCAGAAAGGACCAGGTCTTCAATTGTGGTGGCACTCTTGGCCAGGGGGTTTGAGGCTTGGCGCATATCACTAAAAAACTTAACCAACTGTGTCAAAACAGCAGGCTCAACCTGCCAGCAAGGTTCCAAGCAAGAGGGTTTGTGACCCACAATCCAATTACCCGGCCACTCAAAGCCAGACTAGGAAGTCAACTTGAATTGCCAAATCCAACAACATGAACAAAGAATGATCCCTTATGGTGGATATCTTGTTTTGGCGCTTGAATCATTAACAGGATCAAGCCACCCCCTTCTTCCATCCAGCCGTGTGATCACCAATCATGTTCCTGTAAGCCTCAATTCACAATGACTATATAATTACTATCTCTCAATAAAGATTATTATCTAGTTTCTAAATATTTTTCCCCTTGTAACTCTGCTAAAACAGCACAGTTACAACAAATGGTTGTGGGTCAGCACCCTCTTCAGATTGGTGGGGGAGAGGTGCTTACAGGCAAGCACAGCCAACTGGGTGGGGGAAAGGTCCTTGGAGGTAGGCATGATCTGCACAAGGTACCATTTCAGGAGACGGGCAATGGTTGTATTGGGCATGATGCAGGTATGCTCACCCTTTGTTGTGATCTGAGGAGCGGCACAGAGTCACAACAGGAAACCCTAACCTTAGGATTGAATTCCTACTAAGCCTTGGTTAGAATGGCAGGGAAGGCTATGAAATTATCTTGTGATCATTATTGAATAATGTCTTCTAGGTGTGGCTAGAGAGGTAACAAAGTACGTGAAGACACAAAGACAAAAATGTGAATAGAACTTAAGTTTATTGGGTGAAAAGATTGGAAATATATACTGTATAGCTTTAACACAAAACAGTACATGGACAGTAGGATCACTTGCCACAAGCATGAGTGGGGAAAGTGAGTTGCGCAGAATCAGTAAACTGATCAATTGAATTTCCCATTTTGGAGCCAGACTCATTTCAAAGGGCAAAAGAAAAAGAGAGAGATTTGTCCTTGAAATAACCCATTGAAGGCAAAATCAAAACACAGTGAATGGTGGCATTCACAACATTGTCCCCCTCTAGATTGGCCTTAGGGGGGTGGTACTTGCAGAGGAACTTGGCATGCACTCAAGCAAAAGGACGGCCACTGGAGAAGAGTTTCACAGTGTTTCTGATCCTTGTGTGAAGGTCACTTCCAAGGGCCCAATCCATAACAAGTCCAGCTTATGAGTGCAACCTCCTACTCTATGCTGATAGTAAAGAATGTGGTCCCCAATGTTGAACTCAGGCAAGGGAGATTGTCCAGCATTGTTGGGAGAGAGATAAAGCATCTTAGTCTTATATGCAGACATGTAGGCAGTGGCCTGAATATCAATGATACAATGACTAGATCTTTGATATGGTTGTCTGGGTTCATGGCCTTATCAGAGGAGAGTAGGGGGCCCCCCAAGAGCAACAGAGTGGTGGCTTTACAACCATACAGCATAGCAAAAGGGGAATACCCAGTGACACAATGTTTGCTAAGGCAATAGGCAAAGAGAGCAGCATGTAAGTATAGATCCCAGTTTGCAGCATAGGAGTAGATGAGTTTCCTCATGATAGAAACCAGACTGGAATTTGCACGCTCAACCGCCCCATTGTTAGAAGGATTATAGGGGGCAGAAAAAGACTGGTGAGACCCCAAAGCCTTGACAACTGAGGTCACTAACTTAGCATTGAATTTAGTCCCATTATCAGATAGCAACACTTGAGGACAATCATGGCAAAAGAATACATCCTGTAGCAGAAAGACGGCAGTTGTCTTGGCAGTAATGTCCTTAGTTGGGAAGCTTCTACCCACTTTCTAAAATGATCAAAAGCAATTAGGATAAAGCAGCAGCCAGAGCAGGAGCAAGGAAGAGGCCCTACGGCGTCAATGATGACAGTGTGAAATGCATGTTGCAGGGGGACTAGCTTGAATTTGTGAGAGGCAGCGCGTGGTTGTTGAAGCTGACAGTCATGGCAACTAGCAATGACATCTGGGATCAGTAGGCAAAGGTTTTGCCAGAAGTAGTTTTTCTGGAGCCAGGCATAAGTCTTGGCAATGCCTCCGTGTCCTGTCTCCTTATGAGCTTGAAGCACCAACAAAAGGCAAAGGCTAGGCCGTACATAAGGTAGGTAGTGGTCTTGTACTTTTTTGAAAAGCTGATTGTCACAAATGAGTGTGTCTTCAGATAGCTTAGATAGGGCAATTTGGACTTTTTCTGTCTTTCTCTCCCAAGAGGAAGGATATCCAATTAGTTCATATAGTTGATCAGCCTCAGCAGGCTGTAGCGCAAGGATGGACATTCTGGACAATCTGTCAGTGTTTTGATGTTGAATTCTGGGACAGTGCAGCACAGTGAAGTCATAACCTTGCAGGCAGAGAGCCCATCTAGCTAGTTGCCCTTCTGGTTCCTTAAGTTGTTTTAGCCATTTAAGCAAAGCGTGGTCAGTGACCACAGTGAAATGGGTGCCGTACACATAATGGCAGAACTTCTTGACAGCATGCAGCACAGCAAGGCACTCTTTCTCTGTTACACTGTAGTTCTTTTCATGCTTTTTCAGGACACAAGAGGTATAAGCTAAAGGGTGATTCACACCTTCATCATACAGTTGAGCCTAGATGGCTCCAATGGCCAGGTTTCTAGCATTGGTATATAAGATGAATTCCTTGTCATAGTCAGGATATACTAGGATAGGGGCCTCCTTAAGTTTTTGCTTAAGGGTCTCAAAGGCTTGTTGTTGGCTGGCAGTCCATTCAAAAGGAACATTACACAACAGCTGGACCAAGGGCTTGCTAGTGTCAGCAAAGTTGGGGATGAATTGTCTGTAGTATCCCAACATGTCCAGAAAGACTTGAACTTCTTGCAGATTGGTGGGCGGGAGCATTTTCTCAATGGCTTCAACTTTATTGGTCATGGGACAAATCCCTGTCTGGGTCACTTCATGATCCAAGAATTCAAGGTGTTCCTTGAAGAAAGCACACTTTGATGGTTTTAACTTAAGGCCAGCCTCTTGAATCTTTATGAACACTTCCTTAAGGTGTGCCAGGTGATCTTTAAAGGTAGCACTGAAGACCGTGATATTGTCTAAGTACACTAGGACACAGGAGAGCTTCAAATCACAGAGGATGGGGTCCATGGCTTGTTGAAAATTAGCTGGGGCATTGCAGAGCCCTTGAGGCATTCAAGTGGGCTCAAAAAGTCCCTCTGAAGTGATAAGCGCGGTCTTCTGCCTATCCTCAAGAGAGAGATCAACTTGCCAGTACCCAGAGGCTAGGTCCATAGCAGAGAAGAACTTGGAGCCCCCAAGGCGGCAGAGAGCATCATCAATGTGTGGTAAGGGATAAGAATCCTTTTTGGTTAAAGAACTCAATTGTCAGTAGTCCATCACAATACAATGTCCTCCATCCTTCTTTTTTAGTATGGGCAAGGGGGAGGCCCAAGGACTTTAGGAAGGAGCTAGTAGTCCAGCGTCTAGAAGTTGCTTGAGCTCTTTAGACACCTGAGTGTCCTTTACATGACTGTAGCAATATGGTTTAGCGCAGAAGGGGGGAGCCTCTCCAGTATTGATCTGATGAATGCCGCCTTTAGCTAGACCATAATCAGTGCTATCTTTAGCAAAGATATCCAAAAATTGGTCTAGAAAATCAAGTACCTCCTTCTGTTGTACTGGGGATAGCTGTGGGAAATCCTGTGCAGTGAACAAGGATAGGACTTGGGGCCTGTACTCAGGTAAATTAAAATCTTGGAACATACCAAATGGATGTAATTATAGGACGTCAGGAGTGTTCAACAACTTACCATAGCCAACAACCTGCCCTCTAGATACATGTATGGGGAGGGCGGTTAAGTTGACAACCAGCAATTGAACAGGGTCCTTATGAGAGACGTTCAAGATTCCTGGGCATAAGTAGGGCTTGTTGCATCCTAGTGAGGGAGGAGAGTATAACTCTAGAAACATACACTCAGGCAGCTTGTATGATATTTGGGAGTCCAGGATAGCTTGAGATCCAGGAGTGATAGTCACTGCAGAAGTGGCCAGGAGAGGAATCCCCTCAGACACAGGGCAAGCCATAGGAGGACACTTCATGTTGGATGAGTGGGTACAGTATTTTAGGGTGAAAACACCAGTGGGATATTCTAAGGCACATGTCTTGAGGCCTTTTCTGGGAACTTTAACAGGATCTTCAAAGATCAAGGGAACTTTGTACCCTAGGATAGAGAGGTAGCCATCCTTCAGGTTAATGATCCCATTGTATTCTCTAAGAAATTGAGTACCAACTAGGAGGTTGTAACTCTCATTCTCCAAGACAACAACAGGTGCGGACAAAAGTAGCTTGCCAAACTGCATGGGAAGGGCAGAATAGGCCCCTATAGCGCAAGTCATGGATAGCCCAGCTGTGCCATATGACTGGTGATAGTTGAGGTTGGGGGCAAGCTAGAGCTTTTTGACAAGCTTTGAGGAGATAACATTAACAGGAGATCCAGTGTCCAAGACAGCCTTGATTTTCACCTTTTGAATGGATATTTCCACATGTGTGGTAGTACAACCAAAAGGAGGGAGGACTTCAAGAATGTCTTGGGCTTCTGCCAGTTCTTTGTCCCAATTTTTAATCATGCATCTGAGGCCCAGAAACTCCTTATAAACCATCTGGAGAGGAAGCAAGATCAAGAAATCCTTAAATACAGCATCAGCAACCTTGGCAGCTTCCTCAGATGACTCTACAAGCACGGGGATCTCTTAGCCTGAGTAAGGTATGGGCAAGAGACAACCTCCTTGGCTTCAGGCAGAGGCTTGGCGGTTGTTGTAGTTTTACCAGAACATAGTTTAAAAGGAACTGCAATAGTTTTGGGAACACCAAAGGACTGAATACCCATAGGCGCTGGGATTGTCCATATCTGAATTGTCCATGTCAGAGTCATCAGAGATGTTGTGGAATAACAGCAGGATGGAGGAGCCTCAGTGTTGGCAGACTCAGGGTCAGCAATGGAGGGGGGAATTGAAAGAGACTGGGATGAATTGTTAACCAAGAGCGTCTCTGCCTCTAGGTTTACTGTTCTTTTACCGCCTGCTCCTTGGGATCAGCCCCTTCAACCCAAGGGTTGGTGCAGACTCAAGGATGGTGACCTATCTGCCCACAGTTATGGCATCCTTGGCGTCTAGGAGGGTTCTGTGAGTTCATGGTGAGGATACAGGGGCCATGTGAAGAACAAACCAGAATTAGAGGCGGCACAATTTTCCTGCACAACTGCTCCAGAATGGGTAAGGTGCATATCCTGCAAAAGCGTCTTTATGCTCTTCATAGAAGAAAGCATGGCCTTATGGGCTTTGAAGTGAAGGCACAGAAGCTGATTGACCTTGAGGGCTTGAACGCAAGCCATGTATACCTCATGCATGGTCAACCGGTGGCTTGTGATCAGCTGCTGTCCTTCCATGTAGAATCTATCTTCAAATTTGGCTAGAGTCTCCTTAGGTTTGAAAGCAATGTGCATGAAGGCGTCCTTTTTTACTTCCAAGCTAAGATTGCCACTGAATTTGCTGATCAGAAGCTGCTTCATCTCTTCCCATGTCTCAATGGTGGGAAACTTGGGCAATACTACCTCTTGGCAGGTCAGTTGCAGACAGGTTAGAATGTGTTCCTTCTTAACCTCATCTGAGGCTCTTCTCATGGTAGTTTCATAGATAGTTAGGAAAACTGAAATGATAAAGGTTATGGGCTTGAAGACTTGCTTAAAGGTAGGTTTGAAGTGGGCCTCAGGAGATGGACCACCATTGTTACTGTCAAGCACGTTTATATGTGGGGAGAATTCTGCTTCAGATTCAGAGGGGGGCTGTCTGGTTCACAGTTGACAAACACTCTCTTCAAGAGTAGTCAAGGTTTCAGAAGTATGGGTAGTCAAATTGTTAACCAAGGTGGTCTGTTGCTCAGTAACATCTAGGCGCTGGCCCTGAGTTGTTACTACTGTGGAAAGTTCAGCCAGCCGGGAGGTAAGAGAAGGACCCATCAGGAGGCAAGGCACAAACCTGTCATTTACCAAATTGATTACTTCACTCAGTTCTTGTATGTCTTTGTCAAGCTCAGAATGATCTTGTTTCAAGTGATCCACTTCATTAGCTAGAGCTATCAACTCCCTAGCACAGTGAGTGTGGGGGGCTCCTGACAAGCCAGGACAACAGCCATCTTCATTGATAACTCCAGTTGAACTAACAGCAGAGGCCATCACCTCACGCAAGGTAGCAATCTCTTGTTGCTATCCAGCAGCTTGAGCGTCAGAGCAAGCACTTGAGGATCTGGCTGAGGGGCTTTGGTAGGGCAATTCTGACTGCAAGTGAACGCTCTTAACTCTCTAATGGCATCCCACAGTCTCTGCTCTCTATCTGCCAAATTTTCTGACGGAGGAGAAGGCAGGGCATCTGGTTTGGGGGTAGACAGTTCATTTACTTGAGTCTGGAGTTTGGCAATGGTAGCTGCAACAGCAGCCCTTTCTTGATCAAATTCCTTGTCAAGTTTGCAGAGGCCTTTAGCAGCAAGGGCTGCTACTTGCTGTAGTTGGTTGAAGGAGTAAGCACTGAGCTTGTTGAGCTGCTGCAAAAGTTATTCAAAATTGGTGAGATAGGCATTCAGGGTGGAATCTACTTGGGTGCTCCAGGGCTGTTCTAACTGGTGAAACTCATGTATACGCTCTCTGACGTACTTGGGGATAGACTGGCACATTTGTTTAATGTAATTTACCAAATGGATTTGGGAGGTGACAGAGTCACACTGATTGTCTGATACAAAAGAAAACAGAGAGTGGATCCACTGTTGATAAGCAGCAAACTGATCCCAGTGATGAGTGACGGTGGCCTATAGCAATGAAATCTCCTGAACATGGAGCTCTAACACCATTTGATGGTGGGCTAAGGCGGGTTGTACAAAGAATGACAATAGGTGTTCAGCGGAGCCAGACACTGAGAAGAGATGCTGTGAAAATTGTGGAGCCACAATCAATTTGTAGTATTCTGCTCAACTGAACTCAAGCTGAAGGCAAGAAATGGCCCCATCATGGGCTAACCCAAGGGCAACTGCCATGACTTGTTCCAAGTCAGGGGTATCCAAAGGGTAGGCCACTAGGTGGGGACCATTCCTGAGGTTCAGTACAGTAGGGACAATAGGCAGGTTGGCAATTTCTTCCTCAATAGGAGGACTGGTAATTTCAGGCAAAGTTGGCTCTTGTATGGGAGGAGGCAAAGGTCCTGAAAATTTGGTTGCAAAAGGGATAACCAAGGGGCTTACAGCCCCTGTAGTGAGCACCATTTTTGTTATGATCTGAGGCACGGCACAGAGTCACAACAGGAAATACTAACCTTAGGATTGGATTTGTACTAAGTCTTGGGTAAAATGGCAGGGAAGGCCATGCAATTACCTTGTGGCCCTGATTGAATAATATCTGCTAGGCGTGGCTAGAGAGGCGCCAAAGTACGTGAAGACACAAAGACAAAAATGTGAATAGAACTTAAGTTTATTGGGCAAAAAGATTGGAGATATATACTGTGTAGCTTTACCACAAAACAGTACATGGATGGTAGGATAACTTGCCACAAGCATGAGTGGGGCAAGTGAGTTGCACAGAATCAGGAAACTGAACAATTGAATTTCCCCATTTGGAGCCAGACTCATTTCAAAGGTCAAAAGCAAAAGAGAGAGATTTGTCCTCAAAATAACCCATTGAAGGCAAAATCAAAACACAGTGAATGGCGGCATTCACAACACCCTTAATGGTTTGTACCAAGTCCCAGCGCTCAGTATTGAGCCGCACTGGGCAGGAGCGGTCCTCACAGGTATAGTACCAGCTCTTGAAGCCCCAGTTGGCATTATTGCAGGAGAAGATGTAACCATTTACTACCATGGTTGGCCTTCCTTTGACGCTCATTATGGGGAAGTATTTTGGCAAGGTGGAAGGAACCTTGAACTTCCCATTGATATTGCAGATATTTGTGGGCCACAAGTGTTGCAGCCAAGTTTACAGACTTGCCTGCCAACGTATCTTACAATACGCTGGGGGAGCTCAATGAGTTGCCCCTTGACGTATCTAACAACATGAACCAATCTGATGGCAATGTCAAATTGCGGGCACTTTCTCCTAATTAAGAGCACTACCAAATTGACCTTCTGATCCTGCACAAGTTATTCCTTGGCTTTGAACCTTGCATGGAACATGCCACCCCCTTGTGGCCTGGTGGCTTTCCCCATATAGTATATCAATCACAGTATTTCATAATAAACAATAACTTATTCTTATTATTCCTGTCCTTTCTATTGGACTGTTGTCTTCCCCAATTCAAATACTGAATCCTCACTGGTTCAGTTGCAACACAAGAGGATCCCATGTGTCAGGAATATTCCTGACATAAATCAAATACTGACTGAAAGGAAAAGTTGGGGAAAGATAGCTGAAACCCCAATCCAAGGGGCAAAATTTGATAAGGAATTTCCTCCATTATTGGGGAAAAATAAAAATAAAAATGAGGAAAAACCAGATCTTAGTGGGCGCTGGACTAATTTATCATCCAGGCAGGCACCTGCTGCCACCGCACAGACGCCCTCCATGCCTGCCAGCACCCAGCCAGCCACCTGCAAGCCCCCTGCCAGCATCCCAGCATCCCACCTGCTTGCTGGCCCAGCCGCCAGCGCGCCCGGTGCCAGCCCCCAGCCCACCCGCTCACTCCCTGGGCCCCAGCTGGCTGCCTGCCACCCACCTGGGTCCCAGGGCCCACCCTGCAACCAATCAAAAATCCCCCTGGAGTACAGTCAATCAAACAAATCCCTAAAAACAAGGGAAAATTAAGAAACCAAAATTTCCCCTCCAGAAGAAGGAGGGAATAGTGATTCAGAGTTTAAAAATAAGTTTGCCACCAACCAATTGGGTGCTAAGTTACAGACTGCATGGGCAAAGTCAAACTCAAACCAAAACAATGTTCTTGAAACCAAAATAGCTTCTGAGAAGGAATGGACTCACATCCCTCACCTAGCACCAGGGCAACATGAAATTATTGGATCACCTCAAGAACTCCCCACCAGCCACAGATAGCAGGAGAATAGGAATTTGACCATCTTCCCAAGTCCCAATTGCTATCCCTATCTTCCAAACTTCTGGGATTTCCCATCCCCTGTTTTCCCTCCCAATTGCAAATCTTTGCACAGGGGAAAGGACTATAAACAAAGGGTCTCACCTCAGTAATAGCTTGTGCTATTATTGAGACTAATACCCTCAATAAAAGTGAAATTCAACTTAAAACTTAAGTCAACTTACCAATTAGCCCCAGCCAACCTCCCTCTGATCCAAGGAAGATGAATCATCTTCACAGCTGTGCTCACAGCTTGCCTTGGGATTGGAGGCTACCAACAGGAATCAGAATTCTTTGGGCCCTCTCCAGATGGACTAGGTCATGACCCTCACTATAATCCTGGTCAACTGAACTCCTCCCAGACTGGACCCTGCCCTCCCCCTAGTTTCTCCACATTATACGCTCTCCATTGCAATGTACACCTCCATGTACTACATATTAACCTACTTTGCTGGAAGCTTTGGAAGATACAACGTGCACACAAAGGTCTTCTGCTGGTTGATGACCATATATCCCATCATCACTGCCTTGACTGGATTCCAATTTGCCAACCTGCTACCATACATGCTGCAAGTGATACCATTTTTTTGGGGTATTACAATTGGGCCGGCAGGAGCATGGCAGAAGCCAGGGAAGTAATCAGGGCGGGCTTTGTATCATCCCCATATGAACTCAAAGGAGGGGAGTTTGGTGGGGGAGAAGTAGAAGGGGGATTATCTTGGTGCTCCTCATGTGTAGGAGACTTATCCTTTAGAGGGGACTTCTTGGCTTGGTGCCACTTCTTGGTAGGCTCCTCATCTGAAGCCAAGTTGTAGAAACTGTGATCTGTAAGGGAACCATCAGTTTCCTCTCCCCCAGTGGAGTAAACAGAGATCTTCTCAGGAGAGGGCTTGGAAAGGGCCTTCTTTGATGAGACAGGCTTCTTCTTGGTGGCTTTGGTGGGCTTGGAGGAACACTTGGTACCCTTTGGTTGCTTTGAGGTGTTCTTGCCCTAAAATAATAAGTAAAATGATTTAAAATAAAGCAATGTATTTAAAAAACAAAAAAAATATAAAACATACTAAATAAAAATCAAACCTTATAGGGTTTTATTGGCATTTAAAAGTTAAAAAATACTTGTATACTTTTTATTTTATTAAAGTTTTAAATAACAAGTTAAAAGTTAAGATATTTATGTAAAAGTAGTAGCTTTATATATAGATTTTATTTTAAAAATTAGAAAATATAAAAAAGAAAAGTTAAAAATACATCATATCAAAAAATAAGATGATTTTATTATGTAAAACATATAGTTTTATATGAAAGAAGTGAAACGTGTCAACATTATGAGTGTCAATTAATAAAAAAGATGAATTCTCACTGACAAAAAGAAAAATTGTAGACATTATTATTGACAACATTGTCACTGTCAACATTTTTTTTGAAAAATTACTATAGAAAAACATAGTACACTTAGTAAATTTAAGTGGGCTAGCACATGTTACAGTAGTTTTAAAAACTATGGTGACAACCAAAGATAACTCAGATTTAAACAAAATGATTTCAGATTTGAACAAAATCCAAGTTGTGCAAGATTCAGGATTCAATTAATTTAAAAAAGTCAGTTAATAAACGAACTGTCAAACAAAAAACAAAATTTCACTAGCCCATTATACAAAATTATAGCAAATATCAAGTAGTGTTGTTTAAACCACAAACAAAATGAACTGACACAACAAGTGAGATGGATTGATGCTATTACAGAGTATATTATAATCCAATCTGGATTCATATGAGGCACTAACAGAAGGACTAAAATGAAACAAACTTTGAGCAATCTAGAAGCAAGATTCCACAAGCACAAAACAAAATGAAGTCACACAAGATGTGTAGTATGAGCAGCCTAAAATAGAAAACTATCAATTTAACAGCCAATCAACAGCTATTTAATTTAGAAACAGAGGCATTTTATTCACTTTCATGGCTCCAGATTTGTATGGAATGATTTTGAGAACCTTCCAAATATAGAATGATGATTACAATAAAAATAAATCATAAAATTTTAAAATTTCTACTTTTAGTGATTTTATCCTAGGTTTTCTACAATGGTTTTCAACAACAGCAATATTTTTGACAGCACCAGCAAATAAGACAGCATCAGCTAAGGAAGCTTCCGTGGAGGCAAGGCTCAGAATGTGAATGTACCTGTTTACACCCAAGCCTTTGAGGCAGGTAACAAGGAAGCTGACCTGTACCTGACCCCCAACCCCTATGGCTTTGACTTGTTCAACATTCACCTAGTGTCTAGCTCTGCCCCTGCTCCCGTACCCACCCCCGCACAAGCTGCCCACCAACCAACCAATCAGGATGGCCACCTTGATTTGGAACAACTTCCTGCCACCAGCCAATCTGCCCCCCTACAGCCAATCAGGCTTCAGCTCCTGCAGCCCAGCGCCCCAAACGCAGAATCATTACTGTCCAAATTCTCCAGGAAATTGTGGCCCTGAACCTGCAGGGTCTGTCCTGGGATCAGATTGCTGACCAATTGAAAATCACCTGAGCTACAGTCATGCAGGAATTCAACAAACTAATGAGCAAGTAGGAATCTGATTGGGACAGCCAAGAAGCCCAAGAAGGCCCCCAAGTCCCAAATCACCAAGGTGTACCCAATTATGCTCAATCTCCTGCAGCAGGAACCCAAGCTTCCCTTGACCCAGGTACGGAAGCAACTTGCACATCATGGAATTTGGGTGTCTGAGCGCATGGTGCTGCTCTGAATGTATGAGAAGGTGGCATCAGTCTGTGTGCTGACCAATGTTGCCAGCAACCAATGGGATGGCTCTGAGGATTTCCCATATGATCCCACCATCAAATCTACCCTAGTCAAATGCCTGACAAGTTTGTCTGATGAATCATCTTAATCTCTTACTATAAGCTATTAATAGCTTTTGATGATTTTGGCGAGCAAGGAAGAGCTGCCACTCAAAAAGGAAGGAAGAAGGACAAGAAAAGGGACTTTCATTGGTGTGTTTCTGGCTATTTCAGCCAAGGGTTCTGTCTATTATTGGACAAAACCAGATTTCACCAATAGCTACAAGTACAGCCACATCCTCAATGGATTACTTGACTCCTGGAATGGCTCAAATTCCAAGCACCAGGGTTTCTTGAGCCACCAGATGGATGGTAGCTCCACCGCCCTTGAGGCCATCCAGCAATGTGGGCACCTGGCCTTGGTCTACCCCGCTGGCCACGCAGACATCCATCTGGGTGATGTTGTCTTCTTCAACATCAGAGACACAGTACATGAGCGCCGCCCTCAGACTTTCAACAACCTCTATCTTGGGGTCCTTGACCACAATTCTCTCTTTTGTCACCAAATGGTGGCTGACTTATTTGCGCAAATGGTTTTCCATGTGAACATGGGCAACCAATCAGGTAAGAATGAGCGCCTCTCACCCCGTGCCACAGCCATCTACCAGCCAATTAAGCCAATGACAGATGAGGAATATGACAAACGGTATGTGGCAGCCATCACTCAAAATCCTCCTACCCCCACCACCCCCACCTTCCAGCCCCACTCACCCAATCCCAGACCCACCAGGCCAGCACTGCCTCTACGTCTTCCTTCCCGTGCTATTCTGCCTAATAGGCATCACTCTTTCCCACCTAATAAACTCCTTGTCATCAAACATTTTTCTTTATATTATCTTTATTCTGAATTTCAATTGTTCATGTTCTCTTTGTTTATAGTTGGTTTTATTCTTTATGCTCAGCTTATTTCTATAAAATCATATATTTACTATGCCATGTATCTAGATCCATAACACAGTTATTTTTAGCTCTTTACATAGCCCCTTATGATAATATTAACAACAATTTGGTGATCAGCTAAATTTGAATTAGAAAGTTATAGGTTAACTGTGTTTAGAGAAAGTTGTTACTGATCCAAATTCAAAACCTCAATGATAAACTTTAAGCCAATCAGAAGCCAAGTGAGAAAGTAATATAAAGGCTCATTCAATAATTCTTTGATGTTTGTGTGCTAATTAATCTGATTGACTGGATGTTTTACCAATGTGCACCATTGTCACAGCGGCAATGACACACAATAGAAAAACAACCAGCCAATCATATTAATTAGCGCACATGCATCAAAGAATTATTGAATGACCCTTTATATCACAACAATCACTTTCTCACACAGCTCCTGATTGGCTTTAAGTTTATCATTAAGGTTTTGAATTCAGATCAGTAACAACTTTATAAAAACACAGTTAACCTATAATTTTATAATTCAAATATTGGCAACCACCAAATTATTGTTAATATTATCACAAGAGGCTGTGCAAAGTGCCAAAAATAATATGGCAATTAAGGAAAAAATGCCAACACAAAGTAAACAACACATAGTGAGTTAAGCGTAAAACATATACACAACAGGTAAAATATGGGATATTGTAGTAAATATGAAACAAATAAGGATAAAAAAGAGGCAAAATATCAGAATAACATAGATTTTATTGAGATGAAAGCTATAAAAATATATGGAAAGGTTAGTAAAAAATAATATGAAAGAACTTGAAAAACTACTCAAAGACCTCAACTTGGTGATTGCCAAAATTAAAGATATTGACCGCAAGGTCAAGGCAAAAGTGAAGGCCGCCGTCCTTACAGGGGACAAACTCAAAAAGGTGTCAGCAAAGGCCCTTATGACCAAAATACCAGACATCCATGAGAAGACAATTGAGCACTTACTAAACATTCAGAAGACAGTGGTTGAGGGCCTTCAATTCAAGCCCTTTGCTTTCTCTGCGCCATCTGTCTGGGCCAATGACCCTGAAATGTATGCCCACCTGAAACCTGCAAAGCGTGCAAGAACCAAGGCCACCCTTTTGCTGGCGCAATTGCTTGCGCCAAGAATAGCAAAGCCTGCCAAAGCCGCAGGCAAGGAGGAAACCCGCAAAGGTAACCTAAAAAATAAAATTAATAAAAATTTCCAAGTAATTACCTTTTTTTTAGAAAACGTAGACGGTGAACTCCACTGGGTTCTGGTCCCCTTTGTCCCCCCACCTTCTATGCCAATTAAAACAATCATGTGGCAAAGCAGCTATTTCTGTCCCCTCCTGTTTTGCGCAAGCTGGAGGACTGTGTTCATGGTACCTTTTCAATGTCACAGGAGGCATTGGCTGAGCTAACACATGCCAAGGGGGCATCTGAGTGGGTGGTTGCTGCCTACAAGGATGCCCAACTGGTTTGTCTGGATCTGGTGGTTCTCAGTGAAGTTTACACAGTAAACTCCATTGAGCTTGTTTGGGACGTCCTGGCAACACTCCCATTCAAGAATATACCAGAGATGGGCCAGGCACATGCAGCTGCTTGCTTCTGCTTCCCAGTGGAGCACACCATGTCTTACCTGTTGGAGAACTTTGGGCGCGTGGTGGGTAAATTGGCTGTTGCAGACGCAACAGCTGTAAAGAAGACCAATATCTTCCTGGCAGACTTTGGGCTGGCCTGGAGTGCAAACAAGACAGGGGTCCCTCTGGCAATGGATCTCACCTTTTCTGAAACAAAACATGGGAAAAAATAAGCACAGTGTTTAAAAAATTGTGCGAGTTTACTGAAGCCTTTTCTGAGAAAATGCTTCATCTGGTGGTTTTCCTGGGGTATCTCTTTTACTTCAGGATGAGCGCATCAGTAGAGGATCTTGACAGGGTCCTCCTAGGGATTGACAAGGCTAGGCTCCCCCTGGATGGGAAGAAGGTCCCCCCCGGATACAACTTGGTTGACCATGTGATCCAGGAGCCCTGGTCCTGGCTAGGATATACAGGTTTGCAGCCCTGCCTGAAAAGCTGCTGCTTCACTCCCAGCTGACCCTACTGCCTTTCACCAGCAGGCAGGAGTATTTCAATAAGGGTGTATCCACTGTTCACAGTGTGGCAGTAGAGGTTGTGCGCCACCTCCATTGCGGGGTGGGTACATACCGCCAAACCTATTACAGGTACCCTTAAAACTCTCTTTTCCAATAAATTATTTTTACACTTTAGATTACTTTTATTATAAATAATTCTTATAATTCTTATTTAGCAAACAAGGTTTGCAAAATAAATCTCAGAGAAGGTTTTCATAAAAGCATAATAATATACATTAATAAAATACAATTCTACTTTGTACCAAATTCATTTAACTTTTTTTCATTTCATTTTTATATTTATTTGATAAAAGTGATATAAATATATTCACGTAATCCAGTATCAAGTGTTTGGGATAACCTCAGATGACATAATAAAAAAATTAATATAAAATAAATAATTTACTAACCTTAATTGATGGTCTTGCTGAATGTGATTGTGGGCTTAGAAGCTTATAAACATAAAATGATAATTAATAAATCTTAAATAGTAAATAAGAGAATATAAAAAAGTCAGACAAGCTAAGCCTTTGATTGATTGAGTGTTTGGCAAGGCACACAGGGATGAAAGAATCAGTGTGGCCATAAAATTTGGCCACAGTCTCATCTGGGAGGGTGTGGATCCCTGCCTGCAGAAAATCAAATAGGTCCTTAGTCCCAGTTGGGGTCCCTTGCTTTAAAACTTGCTTGAGCCGCCCAAAAACTTATTCAATTGGATTTAGAAAGGGTGACTAAGCAGGGAGGAAGAGAAGGCACAAATTTTCTGTGGCCAATTGCTGGGGGCCCACTGCAATGTCTGTATTAATCATTGTAAATTCTTCAAGGATATCTGCCACCATGTGGAGACCAACATTATTCAGTACTATTACATTGGTGAAGCCCAGGCTTGTGTGCCTCAGGTGCTCCTGAACCAATCAGAGGAATGATAGAAAGGTATAGCTATTGTGAGAACCCAATATCATTTGGTAGAGCTTGACCCCCTTTGGACCAAGGAGAGCCACCATCAAGTAGGCTGTGGCGCAGACTGCAGCACGCCAAGCCATCCCATCATTGGAGCCTCTGGGGACATAGCCATACCCATTGCGCATTGATGAGGCAAACATCAATTTATCAATATAATAAAATTTGACGTCCCATTGGCTTTGAGGGCAGTGTACGCCTCTGCGTAGTTTTTCTGGATGTCAATGTTGGCTGGACTATTACAATTGTAGGGGGATGCCCGAGCTTTTTCCAGGAAAAGCATATTCCCTTGGCCAGATGGTAGTAAAAGGAAATTGAGGCCTCAACCCCAAAAGTAGATTTGACCATGGCCTGTATATTTGCCAGTTCAAGATGGCAGTCCCGGGTTATCCACTGGCAGATTACCCATTTGTGCTCCTTGGTGAGCATGGTGGACACACACAGGGATTTCTCTGCAGCAAGGACCTGGCTGGTATTGATGGACTTGTTTAAGGTCTTTGAGGCGTACTTGAGATCCACCCAAACAAGAGCCGCAGCTGCCTTTTAATCACCAGATTCCTGCTTTAGCTTAAGCAGGATGATGCATTTGATATCAGGGATGCACTTCTGGGCAGGCGTTTTGGCAGTGAGGATTGACTTGTTGGCATTGGGAACAACACAGGGCATGGGTACTTTGGTGTAGAACGCAGCAACTTTCTTTAACATTAACTGCTCCTCTGTGGTTCTATAGAATTCAGGCTCCTTGTCTTATTCCTGGTCATAATCACTGATGTAAGGCTCATAGCTAGTGTCAAGTACAGGCTTCACCTTCTCCAGCATGGCTAACAGGACCAACTCTTGCTGGTACACAATGTTGAACACATAAAAAGTAAGTTCTACCTCCTTGTTTCTAACTGTTTTTGTTGTGGTAACCTAGGTGGGCTTCTGGGTCAGCTTGAGGACCCAAGGGTTGATGCTCTGCACCCTGGAAGATTGTGCTCCTTGAACCAGCTGTGTCAGTGCAGCATCACTATCAAACTCTCCTCTCCTGTCTCCTTCCTGAGTAAGCACTTGTGCTGCACTAACTCTATTCCTTGACCTGCGGGGGCAACCACAACCACGGCGCACATAGGGTGCATTGTCACTTTGTTGTTGTCCACCTTCCATTTTAAAATCTAATAAAATACTAAATAAAACTTAATTAAGTCACTCCTTAATTTTAATTTTTGCTTTTATCTGAATATGGATATTTAATTAGAGATTTTCCCACCCAATTTCCCAATTATAGAATTTTATTTCTTAATTAGTTGTTTTTGGAATTACAATGTCCATTTTAGAAACACCAAAATAATTTCCACCCATTTTCCCAGATTTTACGCCAAATTAAGCACCCAGCACAATATTTTTAAAATTTATATCTCAGATTGTATGTCTTATTTTATATACCTTAGTATCATTCTTGATTACAATCCATTGCACACAACATTTGAGTGATCTTGTTTATATAGTAAGTTGCTATTGTGTTTTGTTTTTGGATTGAGTTTTGACACATCACGCTTGGGTGTGTTTTTTACCAATTCACATAGTAAAAATATGTACACCAAAATTTAACTCACACCATTTTATTTGTGAATCAATGTATTTCAGATTGGTATTTGAATGGTTTTGCTTTGTGCGTGAGCACTTCTTTGCTGTGTTGACCCATTTTGCCCATTAACGCCAGAAATCCCTGTTAACAGAGTATATATTTTAACCTGATAGTTGTATTTTGTTTGAATCTGAAATCATTTTGTTTAAATCTGATGTATTTTTGGTTGTTGCCATAGCTTTTAAAACTACTGTAACTGTTTTCTGTGTATTTTTTCTCACATAATAAAATTTAATAATAACATATGAAAGTAAGTAAAAAAATAATTAAATTTCTTTATTAAAAATTATATCTGGGTAGTGGTAATATGATATTTTACCATTTGGTATACTAAAAGTTGTCAACACGTTGATTAAGATAATGAAAAGGATAAAGTGTTGACAACATCACTTACGACATTCTTTAAAGGAGGTGACATATTAATTTCTGCTTAATCACACCACTCTAATTTTATTAATTCCACCCTGGCAGATAATCACAAGCAAATAAATGGCATTTCCAAGTGTTGACATTATTTTTAATAATAAATTCTATAGTAAATTATATAGTAACTCACACTTGAATCATTGGATTGCCGTTAGCCATCAATCCACTTAATATATTAAAGCCAGAATAAGTGCCAAATATATTTATAAGACAAATTTTTTAACAATCAAATGTATGTGCAATTTCTTTTTCAATTTAATAATGTAATTAATAAGAAGCTTCTTTTGGGGAAGCTTCAAATATAGAATTAGGAGAGAAGAGAAGTATCTTTTATTGGATAATATTTTAGACTTATATAGATTGGGCTGCGGTGGAGATTTAGTTGGATCAAACATAGGGGTTGGTCATGTGGGGGATGGGTTCAAGCCACTGGATACTTGGATTGTCATGTGATATTGCTTGGTTACCATTCTCAGTATGTCAAACAGTATATTGGAAGGGCACCAAATTGGGCAATAGCTGGATGTTAAGCAGGTTGGCAGTAGCCAGAATACCTGTACATCCAGACCCTTGACACCCCCCTTAAGGGGTTACTCTGGTGCATCAGGAGGGGGCTTTGTTTTCACAGCTGCCGCCTGATGCTCCTAGAGCTGTTTACTAGTTAGAACCAGTCTGTTCAAGTGTTCTCCTTTACTAAGGCAGAGACAGGTTCTGTGGTATTTCTTGACAATTGGGGTTTTGGCACCTTAGAATTTTACTAGATAGGTGTTGTGATCTGATTTGTACTTGATGATTCTTCCTGGTCCCCTGTGTACTGAGTCTAGTTTCTTTCTGTTTCCAGCTAGAACCCAGACAGGGGAGTCAATGGGAAGTGGTTCCTCTGTGGAGGTTACTTTTTGTGTTTTGAGCCTCTTTATTTATGCTATTTTAGCTTTGAGGCGGATGTGTTGTAGATTTGGTACTTTTTCTACTGTGGGGGGTTTCCCCAGGGGATCTTTGCATATGGCTGCTTGTTGTGGGTAATTATTTCTGGTTTGTATCCATAGGTTAGCTCAAAAAGTGAATAGCCTGTTCCTTGACTGGTGCGGACCGGGATACTAGTAATGCATGTTTCACGTATAGTGGCCATGTGTCTTTGGCTTTGCCATCCATTATTTTTTCTAGAGTCCTGATAAGGCTGCCGTTTAGGCGTTCCACTCTGCCGCTGGCCTGTGGCCTGTATGGAGAGGTTGTGGAATGTTTAATGTTTTTGGATTTTAAGTTGTTGTTTACTATGTGACCTGATAGCTTGGTTGCTCCATTGGTTATTGTCAGGAATGACAATTTGGATGCTCCTAAATCTCAAAATATGGAATCAGAGTCAAACCCTGGACAAAACCCTTTGCGGACTGCCAGACTCATAGGCTGGGAACACAATAACCCACTACTAATTGACAAAGTTGCTGCCAGCCCACCAGGATCTGAACCCTTAGCTGACCCACAGGATTCTGCAAGCAAACCACCAGTGCAAGATGCTGGAAATTTCCCCCAAGGTGCCAATGTCTGACACTGGTGGTTTGCCTGGTGAAATAGACAAATTTCTCCCTGAGAGTTATTCCAAACTCCCCCAAAGTCCTGGGGAAGGCACTGAACCCAAAGAGGCACCTGATACCCAAATTGATAAACAGAAGGATTCAAAGTCTTCTCACCCCAAAGCGGCCAGTGGTAAACTGCCAGTGCCAAGCGCCACACTGCCATCTGAGACACCCGATGCCAACCTGCCCAAGCCCAGAAAACCAAACCAGGAAGTGAAGCCTGGCAGTGTGGTATAAATACCTGCCAGGCCAAGACCAACCCCCATCATATTTTAAATAAAGGTTATGAGATATTGGTTTCCCCAATTATTGCTGTATTTTATTCTTGTCATCTTCCAGTTAACTCAAAGATTGTCTGACCCCCTGCCAACCTGACAGCTACGTACCGCCTGTCAGGTGCTCCCTTTGGTCTTGTCCACTTCACAGAGTATGCCTTAAAGCCTGAGTACAGGGACTACACCACTGACAACATACTAGCCCAGGATCCCTTGGCCAGAACTACTGAGAGAACCAGATACAACCGAGAAGGCCCTTGGTACATTACCAAGCCCCGCCTGTTCAGAGATAAATACAACTTCCTTCCTGTCTATCAAATAGACATGGAGCCACCTGTCACCCCCAAACCAATGCCCGCCTCTGCAGCTAAGCTCCCACTGGACCATACCAACAAGCTTTTTGGAATTGTATATATAACTCTCACAGGAGCAATAGATACTATTGTTCCTGCTGCCGGTCTGTGGTTATGATTGGGCAAGTCAATGTCCTACCTCATTAAGTTAGCGCCAATCCTTTGGTGGGCCCTGCTCACCCAGTTCACGACCCGCCAGTTCCCAGACGCTAGCAAGCTGGCCAATCAGGGTTGGTTCCCTGACAATTATGATGTATTCTGGAGTGCTGTAGCTGGCTATGATTGCTTTGTTAATAAATTGGTTGATGGTTTCTGCTTTATGGTCCTTTGTTGCCCAGCAGATGGGCCAGTGTGTGGCAAAGTTGATAGCTACAATTAAGAAACATTGGTTTGTTTTTGTTTCTGGGAAGGGCCCCACTACATCTAGCCCCCAAACCTTGAATGGTTCAGGGTCTGGTACTGGGTTGACTGTTGGCTGGGGAGCCTTTGTGCTGGTGTATTTCTTGCACACTTTGCACTTTTTCAGAACATCAACTATATCCTGTTTGAAGTTGGGCCACCATACTATCTCTTTTAGTGTAAGGTATAGGTTGTTAGCCTTTGTGTGGCCTAGTATGCAGTGATGTATTAGTATGATGTCAACTCTTTGTACAGGTGGAATGTACGGGACATGTTTGTCATTGATAATTTGGTATACAGTGCCATTTGATACATGTAAGTGCTTTTTGTTCCTTACTAATATATTGTGGGTCAGTTGATGTGTTGAGGGGTCTTTTCCTTTGGTTTTATACTCAGTGTTGTACAGGTTTGACCAGTCAGGGTCCAGGTGGTCAGGGTGATCCTCTCTAGGCTGACATAGTCTAGAGAGAGCATCAGCTGTGAACAGCTATTCCCCTTTTTTATTGGATGTCCAAATTGAGCTGCTCTAGCAGGGACATTCATTTGGCTTGTCTCCGTGCAAGTGTGTTCAAAGTTTTAAAATAGATTAAGGATTTATAGTCAGTTAGTACTCAGACGTTTAAATGTCCTTCTAGATAACATCTCCATTTCTTGCATGCGCAATATATTGCTAGCAATTCCTTATTGTGTATTGGGTATCTCTTCTCAGTATTGGTCAGTTTTCTGCTTTCATAACATACTTTCAGGAAGTCTTGCTGCCCTGGCTGGCAGATGCGCGGACTGCGCCAATGGCAGTGTCATTGGCATCTGACTCAAGCTTGTATTACCCATTGTTATTAGGGTATTGCAAGATTGGTGCTTTGATCAAAGCTTGTTTTAATAATTGGAAATTCTTGTCACATTCTGGTGTCCAGATGAATTTCCTTTTGGCATTACTCTTGGTTAAGTCATTTATTGGTGCAGTTAGTTTTCTGCAGTCTTTGATGTATTTCCTTAGGTAAGCTACCATACTGAGAAAGCATCTAACTTGTTT
This sequence comes from Entomophthora muscae, assembly GCA_014839935.2. Taxonomy (NCBI): domain Eukaryota; kingdom Fungi; phylum Entomophthoromycota; class Entomophthoromycetes; order Entomophthorales; family Entomophthoraceae; genus Entomophthora; species Entomophthora muscae. The sequence continues at coordinate 60,642 of QTSX02003708.1, forward strand.
AACGGAGGTGGGGTGTTGCATGTTATTTATGGCTTTTATTTTGTCTGGATCTGCTTTGATGCCATTGTCAGAGACAATGTGGCCCAAGAACAGGAGTTTCTTTTCCATAAATTGGCACTTACTTGGTTTTGCATAAAGTTTGTGCTTTGTGAGTCAATTGAGTGTCTTGCAGACATGTGTGAGGTATTCCTCTTTTGTTTTTGAGAATATGATGATATTGTAAGGTAGCATAATGTGTTTGAGAGGCCATTTAATGCTTGGTTTATCATGGTGACAAATGTTGCAGGAGTGTTGGTCATCCCAAACTTCATTACCCTACACTCAAAGGATCCAAATTGGGTACAGAATGCAGTTTTTGGTATGTCCTTTTCCTTTACTTCAACTTGATTGTAGCCTGAGGTGAGGTCAATTTTGGAGAAAATTTTGGCTTCTGAGAGTCTTGCAAGCAGATCCTCTATAAGTGGAAGAGGGTATTTATTCTTTACTGTGCTTGCATTTAGTGCTCTGTAGTCAGTTACTAGACGCAGAGTGCCTTCCTTTTTTTTTACAAATAACACTGCTGTCCCCATGGGGATTTAGACGGGCAAATGAATCCTTTTGCTAGATTGTCTTAAATGTGTGTTTTGAGGGTTTGAGTCTCCATGGGAGAGAGTCTGTAGAGGGGTGCAGGTTTAGGCATTTCTTTACATAGGCAATGCCATGTTTGACCTCCCGTTTGAGAGGTAACTTGGTGAGTTCTTCTTTGAATACATGGGCATATTTATTTAGGAGTGCCACAAGTTCTGGGCATTAGATCTTGGTTGGTTGTATGTTATTGAATTCAGTGTAACTCATTATGTGGAGGGTACTGTCTTTGGTTAGATGTTCTGAGCCATCTTGGTTTATGACCTGGACAAATGCTGTGTCTCTTATAATGAGGTCATTGGGTTCTTTGAGGATGTTAAAATTGACTCTGTTGTGTTTGATGGTCATGGTTTTTATTTTCCAACATACGCTGGGGTTCACTTGAGTGAACCAGTCCATGCCTACTACAATGTTGTAGTTTATATTGTTCTTGACAAGTCCTTTGATGGACGTTTGTATACCTTGGAGGTCAATTCTGAAGGGGGTTGTTTTGCCTTTGAGTAGAACCTTTGATTTATCTGCCATTCTGGCATTTTTGAAGTTGGATTTGACAACTGGTATTTTGTACTTGGTTACAAAAGGTTTGCTAAACATAGTGTGTTGTTTCAGAGTCAAATAAAATTTTATGTGTATGTGATTTATAAGTGCATGGATAGACAAGAAGTTGTGAGTGATCTTTAATTTTTACGTTCATAAAAATGGAGGATTACGGGACACATGGGATGCAAGCAGCAAAGTTTGTGACTTGATACAGTTTCTTGTCAAGTTGGGGAGAGACAGGGGCACTTAAGCCTGAACCCCCTCCTCTTTTCCCTGTTCCTCTGTTTCAAGACCTTTGAGGTCAGAGAATGTGGGGTCAGATTCATAGCAGGTTGCTATTTCAGCATTTTTTACTTTGGCGGTGTCCTCTTTTTTAGGACGGGAGCAGTTTGCGCTTTGGCTGCAATTGCCATTGTTGCAATTGGAGTTGCCGTTGCTATGATTGGTGTTTTGGTGTTTATTGCCATTGGAGTTTTCTCTGCCATTGCTGTTTGAGGAGCAATTGCTTTTACATGCAGCATATTCCATGTTTGCGCATTTTTCTGCGCGCTTGGCTTCTGCAATGAGCGCAGGCATGGAGGTGTTGGCCTCTGGGCTGATGAGGGCAGCAACAGAGGGTTTCATTCTGTTGATGAATGAGTCTCTGGTATGTACGTTATAAGCTTGTGCTGGGTTTTGGATTTTGCTGTGTATTTTCTTGAATTGTTGGTGTAAGCTGTGATAGTGGTCTTCTGAAGAAGATCACTGAGCTGTATTGCAATATCTTGGAGGGATTTGGTGATGCAGAAATTGTGGATGATGTCTGCTTTAAACTCTTCCCAGTTGTCAAGCTGGCTGTCAGTTTGTGAGCCAACCTAGTTGGCAAACCAGTTAGCTGCGGCCTCATATAGGCGCTTACTAGCTTCCTGGACCCATTTCTCATGGGGATGCGGCTAGCGCAGAGTTTTGCGGCTGAGTGGTCTAGCCAGTTGATAACGTTTTCTTTGTTTTTACCAAAGAACTTGTCAATACCAATGTATTTGGTGTTGGTAACTTCACCTGTGATAAGTGGTTGTGCGTTTGTTTGTGGTTGAAGAGAGCAACTGTATTGAATTATCTTGGTGCATGCTTTGGGCATGACCAGACCTTTGAATATGGTGCATCCACTAGGTATATCTTTGTCAATGTTGTGGGCGCGGAAGTATGTTTTCCAGGTCTCCTGGGATGTGGCCTGGTTGAGTACGTGAGCAAAGGTGGGCAGGTTTTGGTCAGTCATTTTCTCTTTCATGGGCATGGTCAAAAAACCGTAGCTGCTACCAGTGATAAGGAGCGCCTTTTGGGGAAGCTTCAAATATAGAATTAGGAGAGAAGAGAAGTATCTTCTATTAAATAATATTTTAGACTTATATAGATTGGGCTGTGGCGGAGATTTAGTTGGATCAAACATAGGGGTTGGTCATGTGCGGGATGGGTTCAAGCCACTGGATACTTGGATCATCATGTGAAATTGCTTGGTTACCATTCTTGGTATGTCAAAAAGTATGTTGGAAGGGCACCAAATCAGGCAATGGCTGGATGTTAAGCAGGTTGGAGGTAGCCAGGATGCCTGTACATCCAGACCCTCAACATAATAAAAATATTTTTAAATTCACACTTAATTTCTTTGTTGTAGATGTTTCAGTTTCATTATTAAAAATAAGTTTGGCTTAAAAATGGTTGACACTGACACTTTTACGTTGTGAAAACAAATAAAAAATAAACTATTTTTTATTAGTAAATATAAAGGAAAAATTGATTAAATCAAGTTTTTTATTTAGCTTAATATTAAATTGTGTCAAAATGGCACAATTTTGTCGTGTTTTCTGGGTTTGCACCTGTGAACGCTTTAAAAAAAATTAAGCTAGCGCAACTAGCAAAAACATAGGAGATTTTGAGTTTCAAGTCAACAGTGGCCATGTTGACACTTTGTCAACATGGGTGCTGTTGCCAACCCAGGCAGCTCATCCAGCTAATCTAACATTTCCCAATTGTTAGAATCTCAATTGTTAGAACTAAAGTCTATCAGTGGGATACTATATGAACCCTTAGACCCCACATCAGACTTTACTGCCATTTTGAAATAAAAGTTATGAGATATTGACTTTCTCAAATATTCCCATATTTGATCATAGTCATCTGCCAATTAAACACTAGTCCTTATGGCCCGCCAGCCCCATCACCTGCAGTTTTCTGTCTGCAAGATGCTCCTTACGGGACTGTCCACTTTACTGAGTACTCTTTAAAGCCTGAGTATATAGAATACACCACTGGAAGCATACTAGAGAGAAACCTCCTGGCCTGTATTAAGGGATTGACAAATTTTAACTGAAAAGGCTCTTGACAGATAACTGAAATTCACCTGTCCAGAGATAAATATAACTTCCTCCCTGTTTACCAAATGAGCATAGACCCCCTCACTCCCAAACCTATGCCTATGTCTTCCACTGACCTTTATATGGACAATAACAATAAGCTATTCAGAATAGTATATGTCAGCTTTTCAGGTGTAATAGACACTTAATTCTTTCTGCTGGCCCCTGGTCCTGGTGTGTAATATCAATGTTGTACAGTAGCTTTAAAAGCTATGGTGAAAGCCAAAAATACCTCAGATATAAACAAAAGGATTTCAGATTTAAGCAAATTCCAACTATCAGTGTAAAATATACACTCTATTAACAGGAATTTTTGGTGTTAATGTACAAAATGGGTCAACACAGAAACAAATTGCTCACACACCAAACAAAACTATTCAAAATACAAACCAAAATACATGGATTCACAAACAAAATGGTGTGAGTTGACCTTTGGTGTGCACATGTTTACTATATAAATTGGTGACAAAAAACACTTAAGCACAGTGAGTCAAAACTCAAACCAAAAACAAAACACAATAGTAATGTTGTGCCCTTCCATAAAGGGCAGGCTCTTTAGTTATTGGATTTTTTATTTTTGCTTTAAATTAATCTTTCTTTATTTTTAATATTGAAATTTTAAGCTAGGAGCTAATGATTAATTATTCTAATTTAATTTACCTTGTTTTATGTCAATTTGCGTTCAAATTGCTGTTGTTGTCCTCCTTCTTCATAGCTATTTAAATAGATTATATATTTTCTACTTTAAGGCTATAAAATTTTAGCTTCTACTTACTTTTCAAAACTCCTGTTTACATCATTGCTGCTCTTTGCCTAGTTTCACATTGCTGATCTGCGGTCCAGACTGGGTTTCTGTTTCCTCTTCTCCTCCAAGTTATTCTTGCAGTTTTCTCCAGTTTCTCCCTTTCTTGGCTGTTTCCCCTCTGCCTATCATTGTAACTTGAATAAAAGAAAAAAAACTATAAATAAAGAGCTTGTGAAGAGTAGGCTTCAAGCCAAAATTCTAAGTGATTTCTTCCCTTCAATCTTTTATCAATTTTAACTTCAGATTTGTAATTTTAAGAATTTTTTTTAAATGTATAGTTAGGTGATTGGTTCTAAGTTTTTTCTTTTTTTCTTCCCAGTTAAAGAATGAAAGCTGTAAAACAACAAGCCTTAGGCTTTTTTATCCATTATTTTCCATTAAATAATATTTTAATAGTTACATGTACCAGTTTGCTGATAGAGAGTATCCCAATATTAAAAATCCCTTAGTTACTAATTGTCCATTATTAAATACTTTGTTTTATCTCCTTTGTTTAGGATTTTTAAGCTCTATCACACCTTTTGTAACCCAGTATAAGTTTTTAGCAGGATTTTGTAAAATTATATTACAGACTGTCCCTACCTTTTTATACCTTCTGAATTTTAACCCTAATGCTTTACACACTTTAGTTTATAACCTTGCACCATTATGGGCAAGGGCTTACAAGTAACTCAACATGTAAACAAAACCACTCAATTGTTATGTGCAATGAATTTTAATCAAGAATGATACCAAAGTATCTAAAATAAGACACAAAATCCAAGACATAATTTTAAAAATATATTGTTGGGTGCTTAATTTGGCATAAAATCTAGGAAAATGGATGGAAAATATTTTGGGTGTTCTAAAATGAGTGTGGTAAAACCAAAAACAACTAATTAAGAAATAAAAAATCTATAATTGGGATATGGGGGGAATATTGATCAAATGCCATATTCAGATAAAAGCAAAAATTAAAATTAGGGAGTAACTTAATTGAAATTTATTTAATGTTTTATTAAATTCTCAAAATGGAAGGAACACAACAACAGAGTACTGTAAATCTCAGCTGTAAAGACACAGCATAACTTACTTTCTATAATTAATATAGGAAAATAGATAGCAATATTGGGTTGAACTTCAATGATAGCTTAGCTATCAGATATTCAAAGGGTGTTTATTTATAGTATCTCCCACTGTGCAAAGTTTTGTAAGTGGGAGTGCAAGCAGGGAATGGAGAATCTCAAAAGACTGGGTGATGAAGATTTAAATAAGGCATTTGGAATATAGTCAAACCTTTGTTCTTCTATTATCTGGGTCTGGATTTTCAATTCCTGGTTGTAGCCAACAGCTTACTATCAGTAGGGGAAATGGGCCTAAGTCTTCCTCAAGGTCTAATTTTAGACTGGGTAGTAAGGTTTGGCAAGAGTCTGGAACAAGCCATGTGGTCAGGGTCCTGGATCCCCATTGGTTAGTGCCAGGATTGATGGCAAGGGCTTGAATTTTATTCCTGAATTGATCAAGGACTAAATGGCCCGCTTCTATTTTTATCCCCTAATTCTGGGGCTTATCTGATTGGTTCCTCCCAAGGGTTTGCGTTCCAATTGGGTTTACACGCAAGGTGGACTCTTAACGGGTACTTATTTATTATTAAATAATGCTCAAAATACAAAGAGCTTTAAAATGAGTGGTTGATCAATCATTTTGCTTTTGTATTTGCTGAGATATACTTGCATGGATGACATCATTTCATGCAACAGGAGTTCATGCAGGGGGGATTGCTTTTGCTCAATTTTGCCCTCAATTAGCCTTTTTGACCTGACTTAATTTATTAAGATAAATTGTAGGCGCTGTCAAGAGCTCTTGAATGCGAGTTTGGGCATTGACATCCAATGATTAAGAGCTGAGATATGATTGCATGAATTACATCATCTATGCAATCATGACATCATGTTTAATGAAGCAATGGCATCTCAATCAGACATTTTGCAATTCTTCCCCTTTTGCACTAGACTGTGCTTATTTTTTTGCTTTGATCCTCATTCAAAGTATGTCAGGAGTGATCATGACAAGTACCAATGGACCTGGTGTGCGCCACAGTTGCAGTTGCCCCCGCAGGTCAAAGAACAGGATCAGTACAACCCAAGGGCCTACTCAGGAAGGAGATGGGAGAGGAGAGTTCAATAGTGACGCTGCACTGACACAGCCAGTTCAAGGAGCACAAGCTGCTAGGGTGCGGAGCATCAACCCTAAAGTCCCCAAGCTGACCCGGAAGCCCACCAAGGTTACCACAACAAAAACAGTTAGAAACAAGGAGGTAGAACTTATTTTTTATGTATTCAACGTTGTGTACCAGCAAGAGTTGGTCCTGTCAGCCATGCTAGAGAAGGTTAATCCTGTACTTGACACTATTTATGAGCCTTACTTCAGTGATGATGACCAGGAATAAGACAAGGAGTCTGAGTTCTACAGAGCTGATGAGGTACAGCTGGTGTTAAAGAAGGTTGCAGCCTTCTACAACAAGGTACCCATGCCTTGAAAGCCTGTCACCAATCAGGATCCCAGTTCATCTGAGCCCACTTAGCCTGCTCAGAAGCACATTCCTGATATCAAGCAGATCATCCTTCTCTGGCTCATGTGGGAATCTGGTGACTATAAGGCGGCCACAGCTCTTTTGGGGTGGATCCCAAGTGCACCTCAAAGACCTTAAACAAGTTCATCAATACCAGCCAGGTCCTTGCCGCAGAGAAATCCCTGCGTGTGTTCACCATGCTCACCAAGGAGCACAAATGAGTAATCTGCCAGTGGATAACCCGGGACTGCCATCTTGAACTGGCAAATATACAGGCCATGGTCAAATATGTCTTTGGGGTTGAGGCCTCAATTTCCTTTTACTATCATCTGGTGAAGGGAATGTGCTTTTCCTTGAAAAGCTTGGGGTATCTCATACAATCAAAATAGCCCAACCAATGTTGAGACCCGGAAAAATACACCAAGGCATACACTGGCCTCAAAGCCAAGGAGACAGTCAAATTCTATTGCATTGACAAATCAGCATTTGCCTTGTCTATGCGGAATGCCTATATGTATGTCCCAAAAGGCTCAAATGACAGGGTAGCTTGGTGTGCTGCAGTCTGTGCCACAGACTATTCAATGGTGGCTCTCCTCACTCCAAAGGGGGTTGAGCACTACCAAATGACATTGGGTTTGCATAACAGCTGGACCTTCCTATCATTCCTCCAATTGGTCCAGGAGCACCTGAGGTGCACAAGCCTGGGCCTCACCAATTTACTTGTGATAGATAATGTTGGTCTCTACAAGGTGGCCAATATTCTCAAAGAATTCCCAATGATTGATACTAGCATTGCAGTGGACCCTCAGCAATTGGCCACAGAAAATTTGTGCCTTCTCTTCCTCCCTGCTTATTCACCCTTCCTAAATCCCATTGAATAAGTTTTTGGGCGGCTCATGCAAGTTTTAAAGAAAGGGACCCCAACTGGGACTAAGGACCTATTTGATTTTCTGCAGGCAGGGATCCACACCCTCCCAGATGAGACTGTGGCCAAATTTTATGGCCACACTGATTCTTTCATCCCTGTGTGCCTTGCCAAACACTCAATCAATTAAAGGCTTAGCTTGTCTGACTTTTTTATATTCTCTTATTTACTATTTAAGATTTATTAATTATCATTTTATGTTTATAAGCTTCTAAGCCCACAATCACATTCAGCAAGACCATCAATTAAGGTTAGTAAATTATTTATTTTATATTAATTTTATTATTATGTCATCTGAGGTTATCCCAAACACTTGATACTGGATTACGTGAATATATTTATATCACTTTTATCAAATAAATATAAAAATGAAATTAAAAAAATAAATGTATAATGTACAAATTAGAATTGTATTTTATTAAAGTACATTATTTTGCTTTTATGAAAACCTTCTTTAGATTTATTTTGCAAAACTTGTTTGCTAAAATAAGAATCAGAAAAATTTATTATAATAAAAATATGATAAATTGTAATGAAATTTATTAGAAGAGAGGATTGATTAAGAGCGCCTGTAGTGAGTTCTTTGGTATGTACCCACCTGGCAATGGAGGTGGCTCATAACCTCCACTGCCACACTGTAGACAGTGGATAAACCATGATTAAAATATGTGCAGCAGCTGGTAAAAGGGAGTATTTTTAGGTGAGAATGCAGGAGCAGCTTCTCTGGTGGGGCTGCAAACCCATAGATTACAGCCATGACCAGGACATTCTGGATTATGTGGTCAACTGAGTCTTAACCTGGGGGACCTTCTTCCCATCTAATGAAAGCCAGGCCATGTTGATCTTAAGAAGGACCTTATCTAGTCCTCCACTCTGGCGCTAATTCCAAAGTAGAAGAGATACCCAAGGTAAAAAACAAGATGAAGCCTTTGTCCATCAAAGGCTTCTGTAAACTCACAGAGTTTATTATACACAGCACTAATCTTTTTTGCATGCTTGGTCTTCAAGAAGGTCAGCTCCCTGACTGCTGGGACCCTCATCTTGTCAGCGCTCCAGGCCAACCAAAAGTTGGCAAGGAGGATTTTATTCTTCTTTATGGCTGTTGGGTCTGCAACAGCCAATTTACCCACCATGCACCTAAAGTTCTTCAACAGGTAAGACAGGGTATGCTCCAAGGGGTAGCAGAAGCAAGCAGCTACATGGGCCTGGCTATCTCCAGTAAATTCTTGAATGGAGAGTTACCAAGACTTCCCAAATAAGCTCAATGGAGTTTACACAGTAAACTCCATCAAGGGATACTGGGTCCAGGTGGACCAGTTGGGCATCTTTGTAGGCAGTAACTGCCCACTTGGATGTCCCCTTGGCATGCGTCAGCCCAGCTAGCGTGTCATTTGTCATTGGGAAGGACCTGTGAATTCTGTCTTCAAGCTCCCACTAAACAGGGGGATAGAAACAGCTGCTTAGCCACATGATTGGCGTATTTGGCATAAAGCATGGTGGGGACAAACGGGACCAGGACCTGGCAGATTCCACCATTTATGTTTTCTAAAAAAACAGGTAAGTATTTACAAAGTTTTATTAATTTTGTTTTTTAGGTTACCTTCACGTGTTTCCTCCTTGCCGGCAGCTTCAGCAGGCTTAGCCATTCTTGGTGCAAGCAATTGCACCGGCAATTCTGTGTCCTTGGTTCTGGCTTGCTTGGCTGGCTGGCTTGAGATGTGTATACATCTCAGGGCCATCAACCCAGACAGACAGTGCAGAGAGGGCAAAGGACTTGAATTGAAGGCCTTCCACAATGGTCTTCTGGACATTTAAAAGCGTTTGATTGTTGTTTTGGAGGTGTCTGGAATCTTGGCCATAAGTGCCTTTGCGGACACCTTGTCAATTTTGTCCCCAGTGAGAACGGCAGACTTAACTTTGGCTTTGACCTTGCGGTCAATGTCTTTGATTTTGGCAATTGCTGAGTCAAGATCCTTCAAAAGCTTCTCCAATTCTCTCATTGCAATTTTACTAACCTTTGCTGTATTTTTATAGCTTTCATCCCAATAAAATCTGTATTATTATGATATTATTGCCTCTTTGTTTATCCTTGTTTGTTTCCCATTTACTACAATATCCCATATTTTACCCGTTGTTTATATGTTTTATGCTTATCTTGTGATGTGCTATTTGTTTTGTGTTGGCATTTCTTCCATAATTTTTAATTATTTTTGGCACTTTGTACACCCCCTTATAAAAGGATTAACAACAATTTGGTGATCAGCTAAATTTGAATTGGAAAATTATAGGTTAATTGTGCTTAGATAAAGTTATTATTGATCTGAATTCAAAACCTTAATGATAAACTTTAAGCCAATCAGGAGCTGTGTGAGAAAGTGATTGTTATGACATAAAGGGTATTCAATAATCTTTTGATGCATGTGCGCTAATTAATATGATTGACTGGTTGTTTTGCTATTGTGCGCCATTGTTGCTGTGGCAAGTTGTTTGTGGACTAGTGCTCAATCAGCTGCTGGGTTAGCACTAGTCCACCAACAACTTGCCACAGCGGCAATGATGCACAATGCAAAACATCCAGTCAATCATATTAATTATCACACAAACATCAAAGAATTATCAAATGACCCTTTATATCACTTTCTCACTTGGCTTCTGATTGGCTTAAAGTTTATCATTAAGGGTTTTAATTTGGATCAGTAACAACTTTCTCTAAACACAATAAACTTATAATTTTCTAATTCAAATTTTGACAGCCACCAAATTGTTGTTAATATTTTCACAAGAGGCTGTGTTTGGGTGTTAAAAATAGCTGTGTTATGGATCTAGATACATGGCATAGTAAATATATGATTTTATAGAAATAAGCTTAGCATAAAGAATAAAATCAACTATAAACAAAGAGAAATTAAAAAATTGAAATGTAATATAAATATAATATAAAGAAAAATGTTTGATGACAAGGAGTTTTTTTGGGACAGGGGAAGTGATGCCTACTAATCAGAATATCACAAGAAAGAAGGTGTAGAGGTGGTGCTGGCCTAAGGGTCTGTGATTGAGTGGGTGGGGCTGGCAGGTAAGGGGTGGTGGTGGCAGGGGTTGAGGTAGAAGTTTGTGCGTGATGGCTATCATACACTACTGATGATATTCCTTGTCTGTCATTGACTTGATTGGCTGGTAGGTGGCTGTGACACGGGGTGGGAGGCGCTTATTCTTGTGTGATTGGTTGCCTATGTTCACATGGAAAACCATTTGCACAAACAAATCAGCCACCATTTGGTGACCAAAGAGAGAATTGTGGTCAAGGACCCCAAGATAGAGGTTGTTGAAAGCCTGAGGGCAGTGCTCTCAGAGTGTATCTCCAATATTAAAGAACACTACATCAGCCAGATGGATGTCTGCGTGACCGGCAGGGTAGACTGAGGTCTGATGCCTGTGTCCCTGGATGGCCTTGGGGGAAGTGGAGCTACCCTCCATCTGGTGGCTCAAGAAAACCCAGTGCTTTGAATTTGAGTCATCCCAGGAGTCAAGTAATCCACCAAAGATGTGGCTGTACTTGTAGCCATCAGTGAAATCTGGTTTGTTCAATAATAGACAGAAAGCTTGGCTCAAACAGCCAGAAACGCACCAATGAAAGTCCCCTTCTTGACCTTCTTCCTTCCCTTTTGAGTGGCAACTCTTCCTTGCTTGCCAAAATCATCAAAATCTATCAATATCTTTTAGTAGGAGATGAAGATTATGACATCTGTTAGACTAGTCAAGCATCTGACCAGGGTGGATTTTATGGCGGAATAATAAAGGGAATCCTCAGCGCCATCCCATTGGTTGCCGGCATCATTGGTAATAATCTGTATTGAAGCCACCTTTCCATGCATCCAGAGCTGCACCATGCGCTCAGAAACCCATATGTCATGGTGTTCAAGTTGTTCCAGACCTGGGTCAGGGGAAGCTTGGGGTCCTGCTGCAGGGGATTAAGCAAAATTGGGTAGGCCTTGCTGATCTGAGACCCTGGGGCCTTCTTTAGCTTCTTGCCTGTCCCAATCAAATTCCCCTTTTTCATGATGTTGTTGAATTCCTGCATTACTGTAGCCCAGGTGATTTTCATTTGGCTGGCTATCTGATCCAAGGACAGACCCTGCAGGTTCAGGGCCACAATTTCCTGGAGAATTTGGGCAGTAATGATTCTGCGTTTGGGGCGCTGGGCTGCAGGAGCTGAAGCCTGATTGGCTGTAGGGGGGCAGATTGGCTGGTGGCAGGAAGTTGTTCCAAATCAAGGTGGCCATCCTGATTGGTTAGTTGGTGGGCAGCTTGTGCAGGGGTGGGTACAGGAGCAGGGGGAGAGCTAGACACTAGGTGAATGTTGAACAAGTCAAAGCCATAGGGATTTGGGATCAGGTACAGGTCAGCTTCCTTGTTACCTGCCTCAAAGGCTTGGGTGTAAACAGGTGCATCCACATTCTGAGCCTTGCCTCCATGGAAGCTTCTTTGGCTGACACTGTCTTATTTGCTGGCGCTGTCAAAAATGTTGCTGTTGAAAACCATCTTAAAATAAAACCTAGGATAAAATTACTAAAAGTAGAAATTTTAAAGTTTTATGATTTATTTTTATTGTAATCATCATTCTATATTTGGAAGGTTCTCAAAATCATTCCATACAAATCAGGAGCCATGAAAATGAATAAAAAGCCTATGTTTCTAAATTAAATAGCTGTTGATTGGCTGTTAAACTGTTATTTTTCTATTTCTGCTTCATACTACACATCTTGTGTGACTTCATTTTGTTTTGTGCTTGTGGAATCTTGCTTCTAGATTGCTCAAATTTTGTTTCATTTTAGTCCTTCTGTTGGTGCCTCATATGAATCCTGGTTGGATTATAATATACTCCAGAACAGCATCCATCCATCTCACTTGTTGTGCCAGTTCATTTTGTTTGTGGTTTAAACAACACTACTTGATATTTGCTATAATTTTGTATAATGGGCTAGTGAAATTTTGTTTTTGGTTTGACAGTTCATCTAAAAACCAAAAATGTTTGAATTATTTGAATCCTGAATCTTGCGCAATTTGGATTTTGTTCAAATGTAAATCATTTTGTTTAAATCTGAAGTATTTTTTGGTTGTTGCCATAGCTTTTAAAACGGCAACCACGCCCATATCAACACTAAAAATGTTGACAGTGGCCATGTCAACACCAAAAATGTCAACACTATAGTAAAGTGACAACCTGGCTTTACATAATGTTGTCTCCTGGATGTCAACACTTTTTTAAGTAACAGCACACTTTACCCCAAGCATTTTTAATAAAAAAATATATTATTAAATACTTTATTATACTAAAATGACCCCAGAGAATTCAAAAATGAAATAAAAATTATCATAAATAATAAGAATAAGGAGATATAAGCCACAACTTTTCAGTTTACTATGTGAATTACACTCTTCATTATAAAATTATTTTTATTTCCATAAAAATTAAAGTTCCAATGAACCAGAAATAAAGTTATTTTATATGTCATAATAACTACAAAACATAAGAAAATTTTAGCTTAAATTTATTATACTTTATATGAGCACAACTAAAAATATCTCATACCTTAAAGATAAATTAACAAAATATAAGATATTTCTTACAAATCCACATTGAAACTGTATCTGAAACTTACCATTTATACCCAAAAATATTAGTTCTATATTGTCAGAAAATTGCGGACCATGGTATTTTATAATCTGGCAGATGATATCCTAAGTCTTCTAACATCAGGAAATTACAGAGAAACTGTGACTTTGGTGTAACCTTTGGCCCAGAATATTTTGTTGTCATCAGAAGTAGCAAGTCTGACAGGGCCTAAGGCCCAAAGGGTTTGGAACGGTTCTTTCTACTTCTGGATATAGATTCATAAGTTGTTATCTATATATTTTACTATAGGAATTAATACTGTATGGCAACAGTATGATTTTTACTCTCCACTTAATTAGAATCAACCAGGGAAAGGATTTGAAATATCAACTCTTTATTAGAAGACTGATATTGAGGCTGGCCCGGCTGCCTGCATTTTTCCAAGTTAGCTCGGCCCAACCTTGAGTGTGTGCGGTTTGTGACAGAAGTTTGCTTGACAACTTCCACAGCTCAGTATCCTTTCTAAAGCTTTGCAACTATCCCTCAATGTGAGCAGAATAGCTGTGGACCTGGACCACGTTTCAGGTGGCTAGCTAGCCTGACTGGCTACTAGTTGGTGGAGATGATTATTCCTCAATCAGAGCTACTCTAATACAATAGGTTCAAAGCCTTTTATCTTAGAGTGTTTGGCCTGACAGCCCAGTCTATTTTGGGCTCTTCTAGAAGTGTTTCAGATGATGGCCCTTATGATGTCCCTTGTTCTAGAATATAATTTAAAGTTTAGAATAGTAATTATTATGAGAAGCATGTTTGAGGTGATTGTTGAGGTGGACTAATTAATTGCACAATATCTGCATGTTTCACTATTAATTAGGAATACAAGAAATTGTTAATGCCAGGAAATGATTTGGTTGTTGATTCATTGATCCTGCAACCTGCGGCCCACATCATTCTGTTGAAACCATTCCTAAGAGTGATTGACAGCTGGCCTGCGTTAATTGGTTGAATCCGTTAATTAGTCAATATCCCAAAATCCTGACATATATAAATAAATTAAACAATATAAAAATCAAAAAGTAAAAACAATCCAGGCAAAGCAAAGCAAAGTTTATTAGGATAATTAAACCCACCAGCAAGAGCAGTTGCAACATCTTCAAGGTATTTTTTATCTCCTCCACCTTGTATTTTTTCTTCACCACCTTATGCACTGCCTCCTGGTACTCCTGCTCTCTGCTCTTCTTCTTCTTGGGGGACACCCAGTTGGCCAGGTTGCAAAACTTGAAGACAGTCCTGGGCCTGCTCCTCCTGCAGCTTCTGGAAGAACTTGATATATTTGGGATTGGACCCAAACTTCACCTTCAGGTGCTTGTGCCAAACCTCAAGGCTAGAGGTGGTCTTCATCTCCCCTTTGAGGCAGGCGCCCTGGCAATTCCAAGGGGCAGTGGCCCCGCTCTTTCCTCTCTGGGAAGTCACCTTCTTTCCTACCCACTGCCTCTCAAAGTAATTAAGGTAGCCCTTGAAGATGGTGAAGTGCTTCTTGATGTAAGCATCCTCTAGGAGGGCCTCAAAGCCAAGCCCACTATGCTCTGGCCACACAAAAGCCAAGGCAGCAAACTGGGTGATGTCAAAGCAGCACTTCCCTTTATCATCATTAAGATACTTGTCAAAAAGCTCCTTCTTGCTCTTGATATTCTTGATGAGGGCCTGCATAAAATGGAAGAAGCAGCCCTGTACTTCTCCATTGAAGGTGGCCTCAAAGGCTCTGAACTGAGCTTGCTTGAAGTCCATTATGATCACATTTGAACCAAGTGAGCATACATGATCTAGATGCTCTGCGGCTATGGTGGACTCATCCTTCTCAGTGGAGGAAGAGTTTGCTCTGGTGGCGTGGGTGGAAGGGGGGAGCTGGTTAGTGGGAAGGGAGCTCAAAGCATCCTGGATAATTTTGGATGCTCTGGTGTAGACTTCTGTTTTGGCACCAGGCAGGAGGAAGAACACAGGGGGGATGACCTGGTCATTGAACTGCCCATGCAGGACCCAAAGCTTCTTGAAGATGGTTGGGCAGGTTGCAAATGTGCCGTCACACAGCCAGGTGGTAGCAGTGTTCAGCTGCTCCAGGTTTTGGGTTGTGGCGTAGGCAATGATCCTACCCTCCACTTACTGTCTATTGTCATGGAGCAGGAACATCTATCCATCCTTGGTTTTCTTGAGGGCATCAGAAAGAACCAGGTCTTTAATGGTAGTGGCACTCTTGGATAGGGGGTTTGAGGCTTGGTGCCTATCACTCACAAACTTGACCAACTGGGTGTGGGTTGGGACCCTCTAGAGTTGGCAGGGGAGAGGTAATTATACGCAAGCACAGTCAGCTGGGTTAGGGAAAGGTCCATTGATGTGGGCATAGCCTGCACCAGATACCATTTGAGAAGGCGGACAATGGTTGTATTGGACATGATGCAGGTATGCTCACCCTTAATGATTTGTACCAAGTCCCAGCACTCAGTATTGAGCTGCACTGGGCAGGAGCGGTCCTCACAGGTATAGTGCTGGCTCTTGAAGCCCCAGTTGGCAATATTACAGCTGAAGATGTAACCGTTGGCTACCATGGCTGGTCCACCTTTGACACTCATGATGGGAAAAAACTTTGGCAAGGAAGAAGGAGCCTTGAACTTTCCGTCAATGTTGCAGATATTGTGGGCCAAGAGAGGGTCCCATGGGCCAGCAGGAGTATGGCAGAAGCCAGGGAAGTAATCAGGAAAGGGCTTTGTATCATCCCCAGATTAACTTGAAGGGGGGGAGTTTGGTGATGGGGGAAAGCAGAAGGGGGCTTGTTGTGGTGCTCCCCATGTACAGGAGACTTATCCTTGGGTGGGTTTTTTTGGCCTGGTGCTGCTTCTTGGTAGGCTCCTCATCTGAAGCTAAGTTGTAGAAACTGTGATCTGCAAGGGAACCATCATTTTCCTCTCCCCCAGTGAAGTGAGTGGGGCTCTTTTCAGGAGAGGGCTCAGGGGAGGGCTTTGGGAAGGGCTTGGGAGTGGCCTTCTTTGATGAGACAGGCTTCTTCTTGGTGGCTTTGGTGGGCTTGGAGGGACGCTTGGTACCCTTTGGTTGTTTTGAGGTGTTCTTGCTCTAAAATAATAAGTAAAAGGGTTTAAAATAAAGGAAATTTATTTAAAAAACAAACAAAACAACTTAAAAAACATAATATATAAAAAGTAAACTTTATATGGCTTTTATTGGCATTTAAAAGGTAAAAAATACTTGTATAGTTTTTATTTTATTGAAGTTATAAATAACAAGTTAAAAGTTAAGAAAAATATAAAAAGTCTTATATTAAGATATAGATTTTATTTTAAAAATTAAAAAATATGAAAGAGAAAAGGTAAAAATACAACATATCAAAAAATCAGATGATTTTATTTAAAACAAAGTTTTATATATGAGAAATGATAAGTGTCAGCATTATGAGTGACAATTAGTAAAAAAGCTGAATTCTCACTGTTGATTACAAAAATTGTAGACATTATTTTTGACAACATTGTCACTGTTGACATTTTTTTAAAAATTTACTATGTTTTTTCATAGTACGCTTAATTAAATTTACGCAGGCTAGCAAAAATTAAATGTTTTCTGTATATTTTTGTTCACATATAAAAATTAAAAAATACATATGAAAATAAGTAAAAAAAATAATCAAAGTTAAGTATTTCTTTATTAAATATAATATTTTGGGGGTATGAATATGGTATTTTACCATTGCGTATATAAGAAGTTGTTAATAAGTTGTTGGTAGATATCAAAAAGGTAAAGTGTCAACAATGTCACTTACAACATTCTTTGTATGAGGTGACATATTAATTTAAGCTTAATCACGTCACTCTAATTTGCTAAACTCCACCCTGGCGGATGATCACAATCAAATAGATGACATTTCTGGGTGTCAACATTATTTTCAATAATAAATCCTATAGTAACTTACATAGTAACTCACGCTTAAATTACTGGATTGTTGTCACCCACCAATCCATTTCTGATATTAAAGCCGGAATAAGTGCCACATATATGTTTATAAGATGAAGATTTTAACAATCTACTGTATGCAAAATGTCTTTTTCTGTATATTAATTTAATAAAAAATATTTTTAAATGTGCACTTAATTTTTTTGTTGTAGATGTTTCAGTTTTGTTATTAAAAATAAGTTTGGCTTAAAAAGTGTCCACATTGACACTTTTACGTCGTGAAAACAAAAAAAATTAGTTTATTTTTATTAGTAAATGTAAAGAAAAAATCTGGTTGAATCAAGTTTTTTATTAAGCTTAATATTAAATTGTGTCAAAATGGTCACCATTTTGTTGTGTTTTCTGGGTTTGCACCCCTGAACACTTTAAAAAAAGAATTAAGCTAGTGTGACTAACAAAAAACATAGGAGATTTAGAGTTTTGAATTGACAGTGACCATGTCAACAAAGTGTTGACATGGGCGCTGTTGCCTTTAAAACTACTGTGCCTACTCACATTAGTGCCAATCCTGTAGTGGGCTCTGCCTGCCCAGCCTGTGCCTACCCAATCCCCAATTCTGACAGGCTGGCTGTCCAGAGTTGGTTTCCTGACAGTTAATAGTCCTGTATTTGTGTTACCTGTTTTAAACTTTTGTTCTTGCTAGCCCCTAGTTTTTAAATTAGAAAAGCATTTATATAATTACATTAAAGTATCTAAATTTGAATTAAAAATATGAAATCCTTGCTTTCTTGCTCCTTTTTCTTGCCGCAAATTTTTTAGCTGCTCTTGGCCTTCTGGGTTCTTTTTAAAGCCCCTGTTCTCCCCTCTGGGTCTGGTTTTCTGCTCTTTTTTGTTTCCGGTCCTTTTTTGGACTTTTTTATCTGAAGTTTTAAGGGGAACCCAAAAATGATAGTCTCTCTCCTTAAAATGTTAATATTTACCATAATCCCTGTCCTACTCCTCCTTTGGATCACTTCTCTGGTCCTTTGGACCAGTCTGTCTTCCTCACTGATTCCCCCTGAGAGATAAACCTCTGAAAACTTCTAATTCCTGGAAAACATCCTTGGCAAGGCTAAGGGCTTTATCTTTTTGTCAAAACAATGGTTCCAACCCCCTGGTAAGGTTCCACCCAAACAGTTCTGTGACCCACAACCCGACTTTCCTATGACCCAGAGCCAAATGCAGAAGTCAACTCAAATTACTAAATACAGCAACAAGACCCAGTGACAAACCTAGTATGGTTGTAATACCCAGTTACGGTAGGTACCACTCGCAGGATGTATGGCAACAGGTTGGTGAACTGGAACCCAGTCAAGGCAGTAAAAATAGGGTACACAGTCATCAGCCAGCGGAAGATCTTTGCATGTACGTTGTATCTCCAAAAGCTCCCGGCAAAGTAGGTTAGGATGTAGTACATGGATGTGTACATTGCAATAGAGAGTGTAGAATGTGGAGACACCAGGGGGGGCCAGGGTCCAGTCTGGGAGGAGTTCAGTTGACCAGGGTCATAGTGGGGGTCATGACCCAGTCCATCTGGGGAGGGCCCAAAGAACTCTGACCCTTGTTGGTAGCCTCTAATCCCAAGGCAATCTGTGAGCACAGCTGTGAAGATGAGATGGTTCATCTTCCTTGGATTAGAGGGTTGGCAGGGGCTGATTGGTAGTTAACTTTTAGTTGTAAGTTGAATTTCACTTTATTGAGGGTATTAATCCCAATAATAGCACAAGCTATTACTGAGGTGGGATCCTTTATTTTTAGTCCTCTCCCCTGTGCAAAGATTTGCAATTGGGAGGGAAAAACAAGAGATGGGAGATCCCAGAAGTTTGGAAGGTGGGGATGGCAATTGGGACTTGGGAAGATGGTCAAATTCCTGTTCTCCTGCTATCTGTGGCTGGTTGGGAAATTCTTGAGATGAACCAATAGTTTCATGTTGCCCTGGTGCTAGGTGAAGGTTGGGAGTCAATTCCTTTTCAAAAGTTATTTAGGTGCCAAGAACATTGTTTTAGATGGAATTTGGCCTTGTCCATGTGGCCTGTGATTCAGCACCTAATTGGTTGGTGGCAAACTTATTTTTAAAATCTGAATCATTATTCCTGCCCTCTTCTGGAGGGGGAATTTTGTCTTATGCACTTTTCTCTGATTTCAGGGACTTATTTGATTAGTTGTACCCCAGGAGAATTTTTGATTGGTTGCAGGGTGGGCCCTGGGACCCAGGTGGGTGGCAGGCAGCCAGCTGGGGCCCAGGGAGTGAGCGGGTGGGCTGGGGGCTGGCACCGGGCGCGCTGGCGGCTGGGCCAGCAAGCAGGTGGGATGCTGGGATGCTGGCAGGGGGCTTGCAGGTGGCTGGCTGGGTGCTGACAGGCATGGCAGGCGTCTGCACAGTGGCAGCGGGCGCCTGCCCGGATGATAAATTAGTTCGGCGCCTACCAAGGTCCGTTTTTCCCCCAATTTTATTTTTATTTTTCCCTAATAGGGGGGGGGAAATTCCATATCAAATTTTGCCACAAAAATTGGGATCTCAGTTATTTCCCCCCAACTTTTCCTTTCAGTCAGTATGTGGTTTATGTCAGGAATATTCCTGACAATGGTGGATAGCTCAATTTGGCACTTCACTCAGTACAAGGATCACACCACCCCCTGTCTAATCCAACTAAGTAATCATCACAATCATGTTCCTGTTATCATGATTCACCCCAACTATATAATACCCATATCTCAATAAATATTATTATTTAGTTTTATATCATTTTCTCCTTGTAACTCTGCTAAAACAGCACAGTTATGACAGTAGTTTTTGGTTTTGTGAGGCACTTCTTGTTCAATAGATACCAGATGCAAGCATAAAAGCCCAACATATAAGTCTTTAAGTTAATGCTATAGACAATGTGATGAATAGTGTTGAAAATGGGCACTTCCAGGGAAACTTATAAACTAGAATGTGCCTTGTTTGGATTGAACAGTTTTTCTTTGCTTTAAATCTGGAGCTCAAGCACTGGGTTATGAGGTGATTCATAAGACTTTTTTAATCAGTCAAGTGTTGGATGTAAATTACATCATCGTATATGTTAAATGTTTGATATTAGATAAATAAATATGATCTTTAAAGGGATATAATTAAGAACAGCTAAGCTGCACCATCTAGACTCCGCAGTTAGTATAAGGGTTTGATTTATCTAAATAATTTGCTAGTGAAAAGTCAGGAATCTGATTCAGCGACGTGCTGATTATTTGTTGGGCTTTGGCCTTGTGAAAAACAACTTGACGTGTCGATATCAGTATAATACAAATTCTAGTTTAAAAGTTAAAGGGGCTAACTTCTTCCTGATTGAGCCTCAATCCTATGTTCATAATTGCCATGATCACCTTTTAAAAGCAAGCATCCACGTTTATACTATCACTGGTTTCTTATTTATTCTTTTCAAACCCTTACACAATTTTCCTATTTGCAGCTTAGAAAAGGTATGTTGGAGTTAGCTATTTTTTTAAGTATTTTCTAATCTATTTGCTCTGAAATTGTTTTTGTTTGTTTTACTTTGAGCTCTGCTTTTAAGAGATTAAAATACTATTGTAGTCGAGCTTGAAATTATAAAGTGTGCTTATTTGAAAATTTTAATTTCTTTTGAGAGCATTATTAGTAAAAAGTATATCTTTTGAAACATTTCAATTCCAAGCCCCTCACTCTTCAATCTATCTTTATCGAGTTTTCAACAAGTTTTTCAGTACAGAGTTTTGAAGACCCTTTATTGTTTTGAGAAATTGAGTGTTTTATAATTTACGTTTAGCTTTAAATTTAGATTACTTTAAGAAGATTAGGAGGGTGGTGGCTTTAAAAAATTGTCCCTGAATTAAAAACTTTTTTTTGGCAAAAAAGCTTTTTTGCTATCAAGTTATTTTGTCTTTTATGGATTCACATTTAAAGAATTGAATTAATCCCTTTTATCAAACTCTTTCTATTTTGTTTTAACTGGAAGGCTTAAATATGAATAGAGTAAATGAAACCCCACGGACTATTAAATTTGTAGCAGTTTAGGATTGCTTTTCCAAATTTAATAATTCTTTTTTGCTTTGTTATTTAAAATAAAAATTTAGCGCAATAGGTCCGTCGATCTAAACTCTTGCAGTAAATGGTTAGATTTCGTGGAAAAGCTAATGCGCGGCCCGTTCTAGCTTCAGAAAAAATTGAAGCTGAATTCAAAGCTAAACTAGCATCTACTAAAAAGGAGAATAAAACCCCGACGCGTACTTCAAAAGCCTCGCCTGCTTCCAGCAGCCGTCGCTCAACCAGAACCCCAACTCATGCTGCCAAAGCTTCTCCTCTTTCTGTTAGCCGTCGCTCAGCGAAAATCCCAAGTCAAGTAGTAAAGACGTCACCTCCATCCACCAGACGTCGCTCAACTAACACTCCCAGCAAAAAGACTCCTTCTCGAAATCTTCCTAAAGTGGATATTTCTGATACTTCCCTTGCCAGTCAGCTATCTACTAAGCGCCCTAATTCACGAAAGCCCAATTCAGCCACCCGGGAGCTAGATGACTACAGCATAGGAGGATTGGACTCTGATACCATGGAGGATTCCCATTGGGAAAAGATTAGTATTCTAAATGACTCTTTGCCTAGTTTAAATGCAGTCGGGGAATCTGCGTTTTTTAGCAACGAAAAGGTTGTCAGGGTGAAGAAGGAAACCGAAAAGGTTTTCCCTGCAGACGATCCTTTTGGTTTCTTCCAAGTGGAACGCGAAGTCAAGGAAAAGGCAGACTCTAAACAACTTCAAACAACTCCAGTGAAACGCAATTCTAAACCAAAGAACACAAGTCTTGCATCAGCACCAAAAGTTGAAACGCCCAAACAGCGCCGCAGTAATCGACAGGTCTTGAAGCCAAGTTCATATGCCCAAAACAAGACTTCAAAGCGTCTACCTACTATCAATGAAAAAATAGACGCCTCTAGCTCCAAGGGAAAACCAAGGCTCAGTGATGCGATATCTAAGAAATTGGTGGATTCCCAAAACAAGCCCAATCAGAGAAAGCCATTCAAGAGATCAGCTGCTGATAATGAGGTATATAGTTTGATATATCGTCTTATTAAACCCTCTTAGAAACTGTTGCAAGAGGAGCGTGCACGACTTGTAGCACAGTTTAAAGTTATTGATAAATTTCATCTCGAAGAAGAAGCTGTCTGAAGGCCTTAATGCTACTATACCAGATCCAAAGTCACCATATTCTATTACACAAGCCTTATTATGCCTTTAGTTTGAATCGAGCTTTAAATTAAAAGACTCCATGGGCCTTTATTTTTTAATTAATATTAGACTTGTCATAGAATAACACCAACTAAGGGGCTCAAATGGAAATATGTCTGTTCTTTAAACGCTCAGCTAAAGTCTGGTACATTTCAACCCTGTGGAGACAAACAAGACCTGCCAGCCTAGAACAAACTCAGCTGAGCTCAAAGCAAAATGGAAATGTACCCAAATCTAATGGTAATTAATTCAGATTCATCATTGATCAATTTTGTATTCACTATGCTCCAGGCAACGGAT
This sequence comes from Entomophthora muscae, assembly GCA_014839935.2. NCBI lineage: Eukaryota > Fungi > Entomophthoromycota > Entomophthoromycetes > Entomophthorales > Entomophthoraceae > Entomophthora > Entomophthora muscae. The sequence continues at coordinate 83,624 of QTSX02003708.1, forward strand.
ATAGAGAGAAAAGGAAAGAAAAAGATGAGAGAAGAGCTATTTTTTATTGAGATAGTAAAAGGGTTTACATACCCTGAACCAGAGTGACCTTATTGTGGCTTTTACAATAAGGATGACTCAGCTTGATCAAGTGACAGGGGTTGATCCTACCTGGACTGCATAATTAGAAATAATTGAAGTTGTATTAAGTGGTATTGATAATGGGACTGATATTGGCTGATTCCCATTATGGGTATTGGGTTGGGTCCTGAACCAATCTATGGGTAAGAACCCCTGTTATGATATTTTATTTAAGCTCAGTTGTTTTGTTCTGGTCTGGGTGAAATTTTTCTGGGCTAACTAGATTTAACTTATCTTCCCAGGTTTAAAAACCATGGTACTTTTCACTCTCTTTAAAGATTGGTGTGGTTGAGTCACATTTGAACAATGTCTTTTTTGGGTATCACTATGGGATCATATAAAATTTATAGAAACCACAAGGCTATTTTATATGGCAGCCCAACATTGATTTGTGATAGTCAAACTATGTCATCAAATTTAAAACTTTGAAAGATGACGTTCCGTAAAGGTATAAAGCTGCTGAGCTCATTTGTATTCCCTGGCTTTTTTATTAAATCATGACTATCAACAACCACAAATTAAGTGTCTGAATTTTTAAACCAAACTAAAAAACTTCATCAAGTCATACTTTTTTGAAACAGGACTAATTTGGGTCCAGTAAATTGGGAAGCATAAAAAAGAGACTTAAAAGAAAGAGAGAGTATAATCATGTTAAAACAGGTGTTTTTGTTAGCCTGTTTCCAGGATTTCTTAGTGGCTGAATAAATAAGTGATTTTAAATGTTAGGACTTTAGGATGATGGAAAAAGAAGAGTGTTTTTATTTGGAAAAGTCTATTTTTATTGTGGTTAATCATGGAGCTTAAAGTATATAGGAATATTATTGGTTCTTCTTCAAGTGAAGTGAGCTAAACAAATAGATTCTTCTGATTGGCTCTGTTTTCTAGGCATGTGACTGTAATAGTTTAAGCTTAACATTAGCAATTGAAAGTTGTTATTGGTATTTTTGGCAACAGCACCCAATTGATAGTGGCCATGTCAACATAATAGTAAAGTATTTTTTTTGTTTTTATAATGTTGTCTTCTTTATGTCAACACTTTTTTAATTAACTGTAGAAATTACCCTAAGCATTTTTAATATAAAAAATAAGCAATATACATATGGTATTATAAATTGACACCAGAGAGCTTAAAATGCAATAAAAACATGACTCAATTAATAAAGATAAGAAATAAACAATGATTTCTTGTTTTACTATGTAAAAACCAATTTTTACCATAAAATATTTTTCATTCCCAAAAGAATTACAATTATAATGATATGAAATAAAGAAAAACATAAACATTTACACAGTACAAAAAATTGAGCTACCCATAATTCTTATTTAATATGCTTTATATGGGCATAACCAAAAACATCTCATGTTTACAGATAAATTAACAAAGCATAAAATATTTCATATACTTACCCCTTAATACTGAAACTCACCAGTTAAACCTAAAAGGATGGGTACTATCTAAAAAATGAAAAAATAAAAATAAGTAAAAATATATACCTAAACCAAAGTTTGATGAATCAATTAAAGCCACTGTCAAGGGCAGTGTCAGGATTGACAATTTTCCTCCTCTTGAAACCCAAGTCCAAGAGCGGGTTTCAAACCCTGGTCATGACTACTTGCAGGCTGCCAGCCCCAAGGACCAGGAGGCTGTTCACCCACGTTTTTTGGGATCAAGTCTCTTTGAGCTGAGGCCGCAAATACTTTCCAGGATAAAGATACCAGCAAAAACTTAAAAACCATAGGGCCAATTGTCAGGGATTCATCCTGTGGGAGGTTCCTGAGAACTTGCGGGCAGATTGCCCACAGGCCCGGAGGGTAGGGCCCACCATAGGATAGGAGCTAACTTTACAATATAGGATAAGGATTTGCCTAGGACAGCCCAGGGCCCATTGGAGGGGACCATGGAGTCCACGAGCCCAGTTAGGGTGATTACATCCCTCTGAATAGTTGTGTTGAAGTGGACTTGCTGGCAGCCAGAGATTCCTGTGGGCAGTTGGGCTGCAGGATGAGGGGCAGGGTCGTTGGAACTTGATAGGCTGGCAGGTAGTTATATTTATCTCAGAATAGCAGTGGGGACACAGTGATCCAGGATCTTTCTCTGCCAATAATCTCAGTCTCTTGAGTTCTGGCTTCAGGGTTGTAAATCAGGATTTATTCTAGGATGAATTCTGAATATACCATGTTGGGAGGATATTCTGTGAAATGTACTGGGCCAAAGGGTGCTCCAGGTGGACAATATAGCTCAGGCGGACGGTCCACAGTTCCTTGGAGTTGATAAACATGGGTGACAAGGCTGCAAAGGTTAGTCTGCAAATGGAATATAACTAAAATAAAATATGGGATGACCTGGTTGAACTAAAGTTTTGTATCACTTTATTGCAAGAATGACAATGGGCAACTTCCTGGTGGTCCGGGATATAAGTATGCCCAGCTACCATGAGAAAACTTTTGTAATTCCCCTTGGGCTGGGTGGTACCATCTACCAGGGTTAGGCAACCCTTGATGGCATCTTGCACAGGAGATCTTTCATTGGCTGAATCAGGATGGAAAGCTCAAATACCCTTTTTGAGTTGCAGGATTTTTCATCCTTGAGTGGCCTGCATTCCACGGGAAGTTTATTCAATTTCCCAGCCACAATGTCCCCAGTTATCTTGGGATTACTGCCCAGGTCTGCAATCTCATTGGAAGGATTAACAGGATCCTTTTGTAGACAAGGTATTGGCGCAGGCAACTCTAGGTCAGTAGGTCTCAGGAGTTTCACCAAAGTCAAATTTGGCTCTGGTTTGAGCCCAAAAAAACGTGGGCTTCCAGGCAGCTGGGCCTGCAGGCTGGCAGCCCGCAGGGCGTTGGGGTTGGAATTCTGTAGCTAAGATTCTCCCATGAGAATTTTTAATAAGAATTTGTCATTTGTGACATCAATGGAAGTCAAGACAAATTTTCTAATGGAGGCAAAAAAATTCCTACATTTAGATTGATGAGTGTGAAGTCTACCTTGATGGCCAATCAAGATTCAACATCTGATGAAAATGCAGACCTGAAGGATGCCCCATGACTATGACTCAAGAACAGAAGGACTGAGTGACCCTTACTAAGGATCCAGCCAATGAACATTTTCCCTTCAACAGTGCCATTTTGCTGCTCTAGAACCTGGGTGTCTTGGCCATCTGGCCCCATATTTCCTGATCCTATGACAAAACTCACATGGTATATGTAAATTTTGGTGGCAGGGTACTATATAGACCCATAGACTCCACACTAAGACTTTATTGCCATTTTTAAATAAAGGGTATATGATATTGATTCTCCCAAATGTTGCCATATTTTGTCTTTACAATTTACCAACTCAGTTTGAATTTTTCTGGCCTGCCTGCCCCTGCAGTTTATTGTCCTCCAGGTGTCCCATTTGGTCCTGTCCACTTTACAGAGTATCCTTTAAAGCCTGAATACAAATACTACACCTTTGAGAAGATATTAGTGTGAGATTCCTTGTCCCAAACAAAAGTGTTGGCCAGATACAACAGGAAAGGCTCTTGTTACATAACTGAGCCCTATATATTCAAAGATAAATAAATCTCCCTGTCCACGCACCAGTTGGATATGGAACTGCCAATCACTCCAAAACTGATGCCCATGCCTGCTCCAAAGCTTCCCCTTGATCACACCAACAAGCTATTTGGGGTAATGCATATGACCCTCACAGGGGTGATAGACACTGTAATCCTAGCCGCTGGCCCATGGTCCTGGGCAGAAAAATCAATGTTCTACCTCATTAAATTAGCACCAATCTTGTGTGGGCTTTGCCCACCAAACCTGCGGCCTGTGCATTCCCAGAAAACAACAGGCTGGCCGCCCAAGGTTGGTTCCCTGAAATGCTGTGCAACATTCTCCAAGTGTTTCTTGATTTTAACCACCTTATAATTCTTCTTGACTACTTTTTGGATGCCCTCCTGATAGTCCTATTCTTACTCTTCTTTTTCTTCTTGTGAGCCACCCTGTTGGCCAGGTTGTGAAATTTATAGATGGGGTTTCCCTTTTTCTTATGGAGCTTCTGAAAAAACTTACTAAATGTTGTGTCAGCACCATAATTTGTCTTCAGGTTTTGTGCCAAACCTTCAGTCTGGAGATGGGCATTATCTCACCATTGAGCCAGGCTTGTGATAGTTTCATAGGGAAGTGGCTCCACTCTTTCCTCTTCTGACATTCACCTTGTTGTCAACCCACTGTCTTTCAAAGTATTCAAGTTAACCCCTGAATATGATGGAGTGCTTTTTTCATTTAAGAATAATAATAAATGGCCTCAAAGCCAAGACAAGTGTGCTCATGCTTTACAAAAGCCATAGCAGCCAGCTGAGTCACAACAAAGCAGCACTTTTAACTTCCATTGCTGAGGTACTTCCCAAAGAGCTCCTTCTCACTTTTGAGGCTTTTTAGGAGGGCCTGCCTAAAATGAAAGAAGCAACCTTTAACTTCTTCATTACAGGTGGACTCAAAGGCTCTGAACTGAGCTTGCTCAAAGCCCATAATGATCACCTTTGATCCAAGGGAGTGTGCATAAGCTAGCTGCTCAGTACAATGTCAGCCTCATCTTTCTCAGAAGAGGAAGAATTTTCCAAGATGCCATGAGAAGAAGAGAGAAGCTTGTTGATGAAGAGAGAGCTTAGAGTATCTCTAAATTTTTAATATCTTGGGTTTAGGCCTCTGTCTTGGCACCAGGCAGGAGAAAGAAAACAAGATGAATGATCTGGTTATCAAACTTTGTATGCAGTACCCATAGCTTCAGGAAGATAGTGGAGCAGGTAGAAAATGAGCTACCACACAGCCAAGTGGCAGCGGTGTTGATATGCTTCAGGATTTGCTTTTTGGTGTAGGCTATATTTTTATTCTACATTTTCTTTCCATTCTCATGGAGAAGGAACATCTCTTCATCCTCTGTCTTCTTGAGGGCATCTGAGAGAATAAGGTCCTTGATATCAGAAGCGCTCTTAGCTAGGGGTTAGAGGCTTGACCCCTATCACTAATAAAATTGACAAGTGATTGTGGGTTGACACCCTCTTCAGATTGGTTTTAGACAGGTTCTCACAGGAAATCACAATCAGCTGGGTGGCACTTTGCCCCTTGTAAGTTGGTATGATCTGAACTATATACTACTTCAGAAGGTGGGAGATAAAAGTTTTTGACATGGTGCAGGTATGCTTGCCCTTGATGGTTTGCACATTATCCCAGTGCTCAGTGTTGAGCTGCACTGGGCACCAGCAGTTGTTGCATTTGTAGTACCAGCTCTTGAAGCCCCAGTTGAGATCATTGCAAAAGAAAATGGCCCCATTGGCCACCATAGCCAGCTCACCCTTAACACTCATAATGAGTAAGTAGTTGAGCAAGGAGAAATTGACCTTAAACTTGCTGTTGACATTGCAAGAAATGTGGGCCAATAGAGGGTTCAGGGGCCATAAAGAGCATTAAAAAATCCAGAAAGATAATCAGGCTGTGGCTTTGAATCAGTTAAGATAAGCTAGAACTGAGGAAGCTGGATAGAGAGAGAGAAGAGGGCTTGTCCTGATGCCCCTTGTGCGTGGGAGACCTATCCTTGAGGGGATTTTTTTGGAAGAGTGCCACTTAGTGAGCTCTTCATCAGATGCTGAGTTGTAAAAGATATAGTTGGTGGCAGACCTATCTGATTTCTTACCCCCAGTGGAGTGAGCTGATCTATTTTCAATGGCAGTCTTGTAAAAGGGCTTCTTTCTGGGAAGAGTTTTAGAGGCAGAAGTTTTTTCAAAACCAAAGCTTTATTTGGAGATGGTTGGGGGGAATGGGGGACGTCACAGGGACTCGCCCAACAGTTTTAGGGACAGCCATCTTTGAGGATAAATGCCCCTGGTTTGTGGCTTTGGAAGGATGTTTGGTGCCCTTTGACTGTTTGGAAGTACTCTTTCTCTATAACTAATAAATAAAAGGTCCCAAAATACTTTTTTTAAAAGCATCAAAGTTTTTTGTCTTTTAAGGTCTTTATTGGAAATTTATAAATGAAAAATTGAGTAAAATTGTGGATTTTAAAAGGGTACAGTAGTTTTAAAAGCTATGGCGACAACCAAAAATACCTCAGATTTAAACAAAATGATTTCATATTTAAACAAAATCCATCTCTCAGGTTAAAATATACACTCTGTTAACAGGGTTTATTGGCATTAATGGGCAAAATGAGTCAACACAGCAACAAAAGGCTCACACACAAAGCAAAACCATTCAAAATACAATCTGAAATACATTGATTCACAAACATAATAGTGTGAGTTGACTTTCAGTGTACATATGTTTACTATATGAATTGATTAAAAAATACACCCAAGCAAGGTGAGTCAAAACTCAAACCAAAAACAAAACACAATAGCAACTCACTACGTAAAAAAAATCACTCATGCAATGTGTGCAATGGATTGTAATCATAAATGATACCAAGGTATCTAAAATAAGACACAAGATCTGAAACATAAATTTTAAAAATATTTTGTTGGGTGTTTGAATTTGGCAGTAAAATCTAGGAAAATGGGTGGATTTATTTGTGTATTCTAAAATGGGCATTGTAAAACCAAAAACAACTAATTAAGAAATAAAAATCTATAATTGGGATATTGGGTGGGAAAAATTCTAATTAAATATTCATATTCAGATAAAAGCAAAAAATAAAATTAGGGAGTAACTTAATTGAAATTTATTTAATATTTTATTAAATTTTAAAATGGAAGGAACACAACAACAGAGTACCAATACACCTGATGTGTGCCGTGGTTGCAGTTGCCCCCATGGGTCAAAGAATAGAGTTAGTGCAACCCAAGTGCCCACTCAAGGAGGAGACAGGAGAGGAGAGTTCCATAGTGACGCTGCACTGACACAGCCGGTTCAAGGAGTACAAGCTGCTAGGGTGCAGAGCATAAACCCTCGGGTCTCAAAACTGACCCGGAAGCCAACCAAGGTCATCACTACAAAGAAAGTTAGAAACAAGGAGGTAGGACTTACTTTGTATGTTTTTGACGTTGTGTACCGGCAAGAGTCAGTCCTGTCAGCCATGCTGGAGAAGGTGAAGCCTGTTCTTGACACAAGTTATAAGCCCTTTTTTAGTGATAGTAATTGGGAAGAGAACAAGGAGCCTGAGTTCTTCAGAACTGATGAGGGACAGTTGGTGCTAAAGAAAGTTGCAGCCTTCTACAACAAGGTGCCCATGCCTTGAAAGCCAGTACCTGAGCAGGATCCCAATTCAACTACTCCCACTAAGCCCACCCAGAAGCGCATCCCTGACATCAAACACATCATCCTGCTTAAGCTAATGCAGGAATCAGGTGATTACAAGGCAGCCACAGCCCTTGTTGGAGTGGATCTCAAGTACGCCATCAAGACCTTCCAAAAATTCATCAATACTGGTCATGTCCTTGCTGCAGAGAAATCCTTGCGTGTTTCTACCATGCTCACCAAGGAGCACAAATGGGCAATCTGCCAGTGCATCCCCTGGCACTGCCATCTTGAACTGGCAAATATACAGGTCATGGTCAAATCTACTTTTAGGATTGAGGCCTCAATTTCCTTTTACTACCATCTGGTGAAGAAAATGTGATTTTCTTGGAAAAAGCTTGGGGTATCCCCCAACAACAGAAACAGCCCAGCCAATGTCAAGACCCAGAAAAAAATACGCAGAGGCGTACACTGCCCTCAAAGCCAAGGGATTGTTAAAATTTTACTAGATTGACAAATTGGCATTTGCCTCATCAATGCACAATGGGTATGACTATGTCCCCAAAGGCTTCAATGACGGGATGGCTTGGCGTGCTGCAGTCCGCGCCACAGCCTACTCAATGGTGGCTCTCCCCAGTCCAAAGGGGGTCAAGCACTACCAAATGATATTGGGTTCTCATAACAGCCATACCTTCTTGTCATTCCTCCAATTGGTTCAGGAGCACCTGAGGCGCACAAGCCCGGGCTTCACCAATATGATTGTGTTGGACAATGTTGGTCTCCACAAGGTGTCTGATATTCTTAAAGAATTTCCATCAATTAACACCAGTATTGCTGTGGGCCTCCAGTGATTAGCCACGGCAAATTTACGCCTTCTCTTCCTCCTAGCCTATTTGCCCTTCCTAAATCCCATCAAGGAAGTCTTTGGGTGGCTCAAGCAAGTTGTCAAGCAAGGAACCCCAACTGGGACCAAGGACCTCTTTAATTTGCTGCAGGCCAGGATCCACATCCTTCCAGCTGAGACCATGGCCAAATTCTATGGCCACACTGATTTGTTCATCCCTGCCTGCCTAGCAAAACAGCAAATCAATTAACGGCTTAGTGTGTCCAATTTTTTATATTCTCTTATTTACTATTCAATATTTATTAATTATCATTTTATATTTAGATGTTTCCATGCCTGCAATCACATTCAGAAGATCCATCAATAGATGTAAGTAATTTATTTATTTTGTTATATATTATTTTATTGTGCCATCTGAGGTAATCCCAAATGCTCAATACTGGATTACGCAAAAATATTTAAATCACTTATGTCAAGTAAATATAAAAATAGTATTAAAAAAATTAAATGTAAAATATACAAGTTAGAATTTATTTTATTAATGTATAATTTTATGCTTTTACAAAAACTGTTTCTGCAATATATTTTGCAAAACTGGTTTGCTGAAATAAAAATTATAAAAATTTATTATAATAAAAATAATATAAATTGTAATAAAATTTATTGGAATAATATTTTTATTGTGTGCGCCTGTAGTGGGTTCTTTGGTATGTACCCACCCTGCAATGGAGGTGGCGCACAACCTCCACTGCCACACCATGGACGGTGGATACTCCCTTATTAAAAAACTCCCTCCTGCTGGTGAAGGGGAGTAGGGTAAGATGCAAACTGAGGAGCAGCTTTTTGGGCGGGGCTGCAGACCTGTAAATCCCTGCCAGGACCAGGGCATCTTGGATTACATGGTCCACCGAGTCATATCCAGGGGGGACTTTCTTCCCGTCAAGTGCAAGCCAAGCCTTGTCAATACCCAGAAGGACCCCGTCCAGGTCCTCTACAGACGTGCCCATCCCAAAGTAGAATAGGAACCCACAGGTAAACAACCAGATGAAGCCTTTGCCCAGCAAGGCTCCCATGAACTCACACAATTTATTAGAGACCACACTGATCTTCTTGTTGTGCCTGGTCTTTGCAAAGGTCAGCTCCATGGCTGCAGGGAGCCCTGTCTTGTCAGCACTCCAGGCCAACCCAAAGTTGGCAAGGAGGATTTTTGTCTTCTTGACGGCTGTTGCATCTGCAACAGCCAATTTGCCCACTGTGCGCCCAAAGTTCTCCAATAGGTAAGACAGGGTGTGCTCCAACAGGAAGCAGAAGCAAGCAGCCGCATGAGCCTGGCCCATCTCCGGTACATTCTTGAATGGGAGCGTTGCCAGGACGTCCCAAACAAGCTCAATGGAGTTTACATAGTAAACTCCACTGAGGTTAACTGGGTCCAGGTGGACCAGTTGGGCATCCTTGTAGGCAGTAACTGCCCACTTGGATGCCCCCTCTCCATGCGTAAGCCCAGCCAATGCCTCCCTGGACATAGGAAAGGACCCGTGGATATGGTCCTCCAGCTCCCACACAACAGGGGAGGACAGATATAATTGCTTGGCCACATGAGTGGCATAATTTGCATGAAATGTGGCCAGGACAAAAGGGACCAGGACTTGGCGGAGTTCCTGTCTACGTTTTCTAAGAAAAAAGGTAAGTTTTTTGATAATTTATTAATTTTGTTTTTTAGGCTACCTTCTTGTGTTTCTTCCTTGCCCGCAGCCTCAGGCAGCTTGGCCATTCTTGGCGCAATCAATTGCACTGGAAATTCAGTATTATCTGCCCTGGCATGCTTGGCAGATTTAGATGTTCATACATCTCCAGGTTGTCAACCCAAATAGACGGCACAGAAAGATTATACAACTTGAACTGGAGGCCCTTGACTACTATCTTCTTTATGTTGAGAAGACGCTTGATGGTCTTCTCTGGGGTGTCTGGCATTTTTGATATTAGTGCCTTTGCGGACACCTTGTTGATTTTGTCTCCAGTGAGGACAGCAGACTTAACTTTTTGCTTTGACCTTGCGGTCAATGTCCTTGATTTTGGCAATTGCCAAGTTGAGGTTGCTAAGTAGTTTTTCAAGTTCTCTCATTTGATTTTTTTACTAACCTTTCCATATGTTTTTATAGCTTTTGCCCCAATAAATTCTGTATTATTTTTATACTGTTGCCTCTTTGTTTATTCCTTTTTTTCCCATCTACTACATTATCCAATCTTTTTGCCCATTTTGTATATGTTTTACGCACATCTCAATATGTGTTGTTTGCTTTGTGTTGGCATTGCTTCCATAATTTCTAATTATTTTTGGCACTTTGTACATCCCCTTATAAAAAGATTAACAACAATTTGGTGATCAGCTAAATTTTGATTGGAAAATTATAGTGTTAACTGTTTTTAGATAAAGTTGTTACTGATCTGAATTCAAAACCTTAATGATAAACTTTAAGCCAATCAGGAGCCAAGTGATAAAGTGATTGTTGTGAAATAAAGGGTCATTCAATCATTCTTTGGTGCATGTGCGCTAATTAATATGATTGGCTGGATGTTTTGCCATTGTACACCATTGCCGCTGTGGCAAGTTGTTGATGGACTAGTGCTAACCCAGTAGCTGATTGGGCACTAGTACATCAACAACTCGCCACAGCGGCAATGGCGTACAATGGCAAAATGATAAGCCAATCATATTAATTAGTGCACATGCACCAAAGAATTATTGAATGGCCCTTATGTCACAACAATCACTTTATCACTTGGCTCCTGATTGGATTAATGTTTATCATTAAGGTTTTGAATTCAGATCAATAACAACTTTATCTAAAAACAGTTAACACTATAATTTTCTAATTCAAATTTAGCTGATCACCAAATCATTGTTAATATTTTCACAAGGGGCTATGTTTAAGTACTAAAAATAACTGTGTTCTGGATCTAGATACACAACATAGTAAATATATGATTTTATAGAAATAAGCTGAACGTAAAGAATAAAACCAACTATAAACAAAGAAAACATGAACAATTGAAATTCAAAAAAAGATAATATAAATAGAAAATGTTTGGTGACAGGGGTTTATTGGGGCAGGGAGAGTGATGCCTAGGAGGCAGAATAACGCGGGAAGGAAGACGTAGAGGCGGTGCTAGCCTGGGGGGTCTGGGATTGGGTGGGTTGGGCTTGTAGGTTAGGGGTGTTGGTGGCGGGGGTGGAGGCAGGAGGATTTTGCATGATAGCTGCCATATAACGCTTGTTGTATTCCTCATCAGTCATTGTCTGGATGGGCTGGTAGGTGGCAGTGGCCTGAAGTGGAAGGCGCTTATCCTTACATTATTGGTTGCCCATGTTAACATAGAAAACTATTTGCGCAAACAAGTCAGCCATCATCTGGCGGCCAAAGAGAAAATTGTGGTCAAGGACACCAAGATAGAGGTTGTTGAAAGCCTGAGGGCGGTGCTCCCATAATTTGGGTCCCATGTTGAATAAGACAACATCAGACAGATGGATGTCTGTGTGGCTGGCAGGGTATACTGAGGCCTGGTGCCCGCGTCCCTGGATGGCCTCAAGAGCGGTGGAGCTACCCTCCATTTGGTGGCTCAAGAAAACCCAGTACTTGGAATTTGAGCCATCCCAGGAGCTGAGTAATACACTGAGGATGTGGCTGTATGAGTAGCCATCAATGAAATCTGGGCTTGTCCAATAGTAGACAAAACACTTGGCTGAAACAGCCAGAAATGCACCAATGAACGTCCCCTTCTTGACCTTCTTCCTTCTATTTTTGGCAGCGGCTTTTCCTTGCTTGCCAAAATCATCAAAAGCTATTGATAGCTTTTAATAGAAGATGCACATGACATCATCAGCTAGATTAGTCAGGCATCAGACCAGGGTTGATTCAATGGCAGTATCATACAGGAAATCCTCAGCGCCATCCCATTAGTTGCTGGCAAAATTGGTAAGAACCTGTATGGAAGCCACCTTCCCATACATCCAGAGCTGTACCATGCGCTTGGAGACCCATATGTTATGGTGCGCAAGCTGCTTCCAGACCTGGATCAAGGAAAGCTTAGGATCCTGGAGGAGGAGGCTAAGCATTATTGGGTATGCCTCAGATATTTGTGACTCAGGGGCCTTCTTGGGCTTCTTGGCTGTCCTGATCAGATTCCCCCTGTTCATCAGGTTGTTGAATTCCCGCATGACAGTAGCTTGGATAAATTGGAACTGGGTGGTAATCTGTTCCCAGTACAGACCCTGTAGATTCAGTGCCACAATTTCCTGAAGAATTTGGGCAGTGATGATTTGTTGCTTGGAGCGCTGGGCTGTGGGAGCTGAAGCCTGATTGGCTGTAGGGGGGCAGGTTGGCTGGTGGCAGGAAGTTGTTCCAAATCAAGGTTGCCATCCTGATTGGTTGGTTGGTGGGCAGCATGTGCAGGGGTGACTACAGGAGCAGGGGCAGGGCTAGACACTAGGTGACTGTTGAAAAAGTCAAAGCCATACAGGTCGGTGGTTAGGTACAGTTCAGCTTCCTCATTACCCGCCTCAAAGGCTTGGGTGTAAATGGGTGCCTCCACGTTCTGAGCCTTGCTCCATTGAAGCTGGCTTGGCTGCTGGCGCTGTCAAAAATGTTGCTGTTGAAAACCATATTGACTAAAGCCTTGGATAAAATCACTAAAAGTAGAAATTTTAAAATTTAATGATTTATTTTTATTGTAATCTTGAGTCCATATTTGGAAGGTTCTCAAACCCATTTCATACAAATCAGGAGCCAGGAAAATGAATAAAATGCCTCTGTTTCTAAATTTTATAGCTGTTGATTGGCTGTTAAACTGCTATATTTCTATTTTAGGCTGCTCACACTACACATCTTGTGTGAGGATATTTTGTTTTGTGCTTGTGGAATCTTGCTTCTAGATTGCTCCAATTCTGTTTCTTTTTAGTCCTTCTGTTGGTGCCTCATATGAATCCTGATTGGATTATAATATACTCTGGGATGGCATCCATCTATCTCACTTGTTGCATCAGTTCATTTCATTTTTGGTTTGAACTACATTGCTTGATGTTTGATATAATTTTGTATAATGGGCTAGTGAAATTTTTGTTTTTTATTTGACAGTCCATTTATTAACTGAAATTTTATAAATTAATTGAATCCTGAATCTTGCGCAACTTGGATTTTGTTTAAATCTGAGGTATTTTTAGTTGTTGCCATAGCTTTTAAAACTACTGTAAGCAAGTTAAAGTTAAAATGCATACAGTAGCTTTAAAGGCTATGGCAACAACCAAAAATACCTCAGATTTAAACAAAATGATTTCAGACTTAATCAAATCCCAACTATCAGTGTAAAATATACACTCTGTTAACAGGGATTTTTGGCGTTAATAGAAAAAATAGGTCAAGACAGCAACAAAACACTCACACACCAAATGAGACTATTCAAATACAATCCAAAATACATTGATTCACAAACAAAATGGTGTGAGTTGACCTTTGGTGTACATATGTTTATTATGTAAATTGATGACAAAATACACCCAAGTGTGGTGAGTCAAAACTAAAACTAAAAATGAGACACAATAGCAACTCAAAATTTAAACAAAACCACTCAATTGTTGTGTGCAATGGACTGTAATCAAGAACAATACCAAGGTATCTAAAATGAGGCACACAATCTGAAATACAAATTTTAAAAACATTATGATGGGTGTTTAAATTTGGCAGTAAAATCTGGGAAAAAGAGTATAAATTATTTTGGGTGTCCTAAAATGGCCATTGTAAAACCAAAAACAATTAATTAAGAATAAGAAATCTATAATTGGGATATTGGGTGGTAAAAAATCTAATTAAATATCCATATTCAGATAAAAGCAAAAAAATAAAGAAGTAACTTAATTGAAATTTATTTAGTATTTTATTAAATTTTTAAATGGAAGGAACACAACAACAGAGTAGCAATGTACCAGTTGTGTGCTGCAGTTGCAGTTGCCCTGCAGGTCAAAGAACAAAGTTAGTGCAACCCAAGTGCCTACTCAGGAATGAGACGGGAGAGGAGAGTTCAATAGTGAGTTTGTACTGACAAAACCATTTCAAGGAGAACAGCATGCAAGAGTGAAGAGCATCAATCCTTGGGTCCCCAAGCTGACCCAGAAGCCCACCAAGGTTACCACCATTAATAAAGTTAGAAACAAGGAGATCAAGCTTACTTTTTTGTGTTTGACCTCATCTATTGCCAGGAGTTGGTCCTGTCAGCCATGATGAAGAAGGTTAAGCCTGTGCTCAGCACCTCATATGATCCCTACATTAGTGACGCCAATCAAGAAGGTGTCAAGAAGCCCAAGTACTTCTAAACTGAGGTGGGCAGCAGGTGCTCAAGAAGGTTGCTGCATTCTATACCAAGGTGCCCATGCCTTGTGTACCTGTCCCAGAGCAGGATTTCAGTTCATCTGAACCCATCAAGGCTGCCCAGAAGCGCATTCCTGACATCAAGTGCATCATTCTTCTCAGGCTTATGCAGGAATATGGTGACTACAAGGCAGCCACAGCTCTTGTTGGGGTGGATCTCAAATACACCAGTAAATCCTTCAACAAATTTAAAAATTTGACCAAGTTCTTGCCAGGGAGAAATCCTTGCGTGTTTCAACCATGCTCACCAAGGAGAACAAATGGACAATCCACCAGTGGATAAACCAAGACTGCCATCTCTAACTAGAAAATATACATACTTTAGTTGAATTTACTTTTGAGGTCAAGGCTTTGATTTCCTTTTACTACCATGTGGTAAAGGGTCTGCAATTTTTGTGGAAAAAACTCAGTGTATCCCCCTACAATAGAAACAGCCCAACCAACATCAAGACTTGGAAAAAATACGCTGAGGCGTACAGTGCCCTCAAAGCCAAGGGGACAGTGAAATTCTATTACATTGAAAAATCAGCATTTTCTTTGTCTATGCAGAATGCATATACCTATGTCCCAAAAGGCTCCAATGACAGGGTAACTTGGCGTGCTGCAGTCTGCACCACAGCCCATTTGATGGTGGCTCTCCTTGGTCCAAAGGGGATTGAGCTATATCAAATGATACTAGGATTCCACAATAGCTGGGCCTTTCTATCACTTCTCCAATTGATCCAGGAGCACCTGAGGCGCACAATCCTGGGCTTTACCAATTGTTGTAGATTGAATGGATTAGACATTAAGTTGTCTATCTAGGAATTGAGCAACAGAACAGCCGCGTGATTGCGCTATTGCATCCTGATTTTAATAGGGATAAAGACGTTTAAAACGCCTCTAAAACAGGTGTTCAATTTGCCTTTTGAATGTGCACAAGGCACAGGCTTTACTTCCACAATTATAAATAGAACAATGAAGTTATTTATATCTACCTCCTTAAGGAAAGCCGCGTGGAAGCAGTCCTTCTCTTACGGTGGACTTTTAGCTGTGCCAATCCACTCTCCTCCATTAGGGAAGTCCTTCTGTCTGTGCCTCCCTGCCCCTGGTGGCAATTCCCCTGCCTCACACTATATAAGTGCAATTCTATCTAAATAAACACCAGTTTTGTCTTATTATCTTCTTATATTCTTCTGTCCTTACCCAGGCTGTCACTATACCACAACAGGTATAGTAATAAGATAAAGAAGTAGTAGACTAACTATTTGTAGAAATCAGCACCCAGGCTGCATATTTTACAACATTGGCGCTCATGGCTTCTACAAACCACAGCTTCCTCTCTTCCTACCCCTGCGGCCCTGTTTTTGTGGAGGGAGAGATGTCCTTGCCTATACCTGCGGCTCCTTCTGCCCAACCCACTCCAAGATCAACATTCACTTCTTCTGGCTCTCTATCTGGTAGACTCCATGGCTCTTCTTATGGTCAACCAGGACTAAGCCAGTGGTTGCCTAACTGCCAACAACTTTTGGAAATTGCCAGCTCTCAGTCAAGTATGATCTCCTGGATGAGCTCCATTGAAAAAGCCCTTATCTCCTTGATACCAATCCAGCCTGACCCCATGGCTGAAGCAACTGGCATGAACCGCGTCTCCTGCTCCTTGGAGCCTGCCCTGGTAAAGGAAGTATGCTGTCAATGTTCTACTCCTTCTTCTTCTGTTTGTTCTCCTGATGGAATCTCCCTTACTTCTGGAATCCTCCAAACTGTTAGCCGCTCTGGCCCCTGCTCTGGCCCCCCAAACCTTGCTCAAAATATATCAGAAGCTGTTCACTCCCACTCTGGAATGGCTCTATGGATGAGCAAGATAGAACATGTACTTTCTTCCTTGGTACTCACCCAGATAAATCAGCATGTTGCCCTGGAGTTCTATGATCATCAAAAGAAAACTCCTAATCTAGAAGACATCCATAACAGCTGCACCATGGGATTCTCTGCTCTTCAGGATACTATAAAGGCTCAAGAGAGACAGATGGGGTTTCTGGAAGAGGAATTAGTTCTGACCTTTCAGGAAAAGAAAGAGTGGCTAGATGAATTGGATGCTCAACGTGCTCTCCTTGACTCCCTTCAGGACCAACTAAGCAAGCACCTTGAAGATGCCTCAGCATTTTATACCCCTGATACTCTAATGGGATTGCATGGTAATGCTAAAGCTGATAGTTCCCCCTCTCAGAAGATCCATACTACATTGCCCTTTCCTGACTACCACTACTGTCACAGAAGCAATGAAGAGGATGTCTCCTTCATTTCACCTTCAGCAGACACCCTGGAGTCTCCCTGGGAACCTGATAGCAATCCCTCCATCACTCCTGATTGTTCTGAAGTAACTAAATCTCAGGCTAGTCAGAGCATGGAAGAATTCACTGATGATTCTGGCATTGAGGAGTACAATGAGGGTCACTTAAAAAACTACTAAGTAGCCAGGACAAGGAGAAATCCTTGGCTGCATTTGTGGTTTCACCTCCCTCCTCTCCCCCTGAAAAGCCTGTTCCTGACCCTGGAACTTGTTGTTCCTTTAAAACAGAGCCTTCTAATGCCCCTCTTCTGGTTTACTTTTCCTCTCAATCAGAAACGTTGGATTCTTGCACTGTGAGAAGGCCAGAAGATCTTGCCTACTGGGTCCCCACATCCAAGTTCTTCTTGGCCATGGACCTGATACCTGGCTACTGGCAGATTGATCTCCCTCCAGATGACCCAGAGAATTGTGCCATCCTTGCCAAACAAAGGCTGTTCTAACCTACCAGGATGCCTCAGGGTCTCTCTAATGTCCCAGCCACTTTCCAACAAGCTATAGAGGCTGTGATGGGGGACCTCAAGCCCTCATGTGCCCTGGTCTATCTGGATGACATTAAAGTCTTCTATTGCATCTATAACAAATACCTGGAACCCCTGGAAGAAGTGTTCAAACGTCTGCACTACATCAATCTGGAGTACGCTGATGGAGAGCTTACAGTTGCTTATACACTGTGTAGTAAGAATTTCAAGGTGCTACCTCTCTCAATTGGGGAAGCCAAGGGTATCCCAGTCTACACCTCCTTTAATGTGACTACCTCACCTGGCTCTCAGGTGATCCACAATACAGGCCTCTTGCTGGCTCTACCAGCTGGCACTAATGGAGAAATCTTTGGCATCCCTAATGCCTCCAGTCTAGAACCATGGGTTGCACCAGGCATCCTCATGCCAAGTGAGAAGGAGGTACTCCTACTCTTTGCTAACATGAGCTGTGAAGCTATGGTTGTCTCCAAAAACCAAATTCTGGCTTATATACAATTGTAAGAGCATGACAATCTGCAGGAGACTGCCCCCTTTGTGGGCTTCTCTGAGTTGGGTCTACCCTGTGAGCAACCACTAGTGATATTGGTCATAAGCTGCAACTCTCTATCTGGCCTCTCTAAAGAGCAGAAGGATAAAGCTATGGACCTCTTTGACCAGTATAAAGATGTGTTTGCCAAGGATGATTATGACCTGGGCAAGGCTGCAGATGTTGCTCATCATATTGACACCCAAGGCAGTCCACCTATCCACTCCAGACCTATACAGCGCAGCCAAGCCAATCATGCCATGGCTAACAAGGAGCTTCAGAAGCTATTGGGATCTGGCTTACTGGTCCTCAGTAAAAGCCCTTGGGCTTCCCCTCTCCTAATTGTCAAAAAGAAGGATGGCAACAACTGTGTGGTGATTGGCTACCGTCAACCAAATGCTGTTACCAAGAAGGATTCATATCCCCTCCCTCATATTGACAATACCTTAGACCAACTGGGTGGCGCCAAGTTCTTCAGCGCCATGGACCTTATCAGTGGGTACTGGAAGATTGACCTACCCCCTGCTGATCAAGAAAAATGTTTAATCATCACTGACCAAGGGCTATTCCAACCCACAAAGATGCCTCAAGGCCTGTCCAATGCCCTGGCTACTTCTGGCGGTCCATAGATGCAGTGATGGGCGACCTCAAACTCACCAGTGTCTTGGTCTACCTGGATGACATTAATGTGTTCTTCTGAACCTTTAATGATCACCTACAACACTTGGAGGAAGTCTTTCAGAGGTTACTTGCAGCCAATCTCAAGCTCAAGCCACGCAAGCAACTTCTTCAAGGAGCACCTTGAGTTCTTGGGGTTTATCATTAGCCAAGATGGACTCTGCCCTGTACCTCTAAAGGTAGAAGCCATTGAGAAAATGCAGATCCTGGCTAATAAGCGGGACATGCAGGTCTTCCTGGTGATGATTGGGTACTACTGCTGCTTCATCCCCAACTTTACATCCCTGGGTGACCCCCCTTTTTCAGCTTCTCTGAGCTGATAAGGAATTCTTCTGGAGCCCAGCGTGACAATCTGCCTTCAATGCTCTCAAAGGAACACTGACTGCAGCCCCTGTGCTGGACTACCCTGACTTTGCCAAGCCGTTTTTGGTTCATACATATGCTAGTCTTACTGCAATTGGGGGTGTTCTCTCCCAACTGGACTCTGAAGGACTTGAACACCCTTTTGGATACTGCTTGTGTACACTTAATGTTCACGAGAGGAACTACACTGTCACTGAACAAGATTTTCTGGCTGTGATTTACTCCTACCAACAATTCAGAGTCTATCTTCATGGGGTACATTTCACAGTTGTAATAAACCATGCCTCCTTGCAATGGCTGAAGACCCTCAAGGACTTCAAAGGACATCCGGTGTGTTGGGCCATTAAACTTCAGGCTTATGGCTACAAAATCATTCATCAAGCCAGAGCAGCCCACCAGAATGCTGAATGTCTCCCCTGCCTTACCAGTGTTGCCTTAGTATCCCACATGGCTTACATTCTCTATGACAAGCTTATGAAGGATCCTTCTTTGTGGGGGGAGGAGCCTTTAGAGATACAGAGAGCTCTCAAGAAGCTAGCTGTTGATACCAAGGTCTCTAAGGGATAACTCCTGAAGCTTTGTGGAGACTCTTGGCTACCCTACATACTCCCATCCCTATGCATGGACTCAGTGGTGGCCACTCACAAGACTACTGGCCATGGTGGCATACAGAAGACGCTAGCTCTGCTACAGCAGCACTGCTTCTGGGAAGGAATGCACACTGACATAGTAGATACGCTAGCCAACTGTCATGACTGCAACATTGAGAGGCTTAAGGTTGCCAAGTTCCAACACAGACTTGTTTGCCCTGGATTTGCCTTCCACACTGTAGCCATTGACGTAGTGGGCCCCCTGCCAGCTACCAACAGTTGCAACAAGTTCATCATTGTGGTGGTTGACCATCTGACTAAATGGGTAGAGGGCAAGGCAATTCCCAATCAATCTGCACTGATGACAGCCATGTTCATCCTGGAGAATATTATATACAAACATGGTTGCCCCCAGATTCTTCTGACAGACAATGGTACCAACTTCACCAGTTATATCATCCCCCACCTCAACCAACTGATGGGAATTCATGGGACACTATCCACTCCTTGTCACCCAAAGACAAATGGCATGGTAGAGCGCACTAATGGGAGCCTGGTCCAGATACTCCAGAAACTCAGTCATCAACATGAGACTGAATGGGATACCTTCCTGCCTGCGGCCACCCTTGCATATAACATTGGGTACCATCAGGCCACTGGAAAGCCACCCTTCCAACTGCTCTACAGCCAGCAACCAGGACTTCCCCCTTGACTATATTTCTTGGTAAAGCCCAGTATGACTGTATCCCCAGAGGCGTACCTCAACAAGCTGGTTCAAACTCTTATTCACTTGCAATCAGAGGCCTACACTGTAAACTTAAACCATAAGTTGCAGGACCTAGAAAAAGCTGCATCCAAACGCCCTGCCTTACCCACTTACCTGGTAGGAGACTTGGTCTACTTCTTCAGCAATAGAGGGTACAGCCGCAAATCCAAACTTGCCTCCCTTTGGCAAGGCCCAGTTCAAGTTATCCAGAAGACTGGCCCTGGCTCCTAAACCCTTAAGGAGCCCCATTCTGGGCAATTAATTACTAGAGTACATGCTCAGTATATGTGTGCTGCTCCTAGTGACCAAGAGTAAGCCCCAATGAGGACAATAACCCAAAAAAACAAAAGCATAATTAAAAAATTCCATGGGTTGTTGTCCTGTTTATGATAGTGTTGCACCAAAGTATGAGGAATAAGAATAAAAGAGCAAGGTGTTTATTGGAGACTGACAAGACTATTCCTGTACCACACCAACTGTTCTACCACCTGAATAGAAGCCAGGAAACACAACTGGTTACCTACGGATCCACAAATCCAATGACCAAGGATTGGGCAACAAACCCCCACCTAACAAGACATGTGATTGACTACAACACCATAGCCACTACCTAGAGATACCAAGCCATTCTTGACCCTGTTGTTTAATCCAGTGGAGGGAAATGTCGTAGATTGAATAGATTAGACATTAAGTTGTCTATCTAGGAATTGAGCAACAAAACGGTCGCACAATTGCGCTATTGCATCCTGATTTTACTAGGGATAAAGACGTTTAAAACGCCTCTAAAACAGGTGTTCAATTTGCCTTTCAAATGCGCACAAGGCATGGGCTTTACTTTTGCAATTATAAATAGAACAATGAAGTTATTTATATCTACCTCCTTAAGGAAAGCCATGTGGAATCAGTTGGGTCATTATTTTTCTTGTTATGCCTAGGCGCCAGATTTATTCTTTTATAACTTAATTGCATTATTCATATTCAAATTATTCAGAAAGCTTAAAATACAATCAACAAATTCCAAAACTCTAATTTATCTTGGGCCTAGATGATTTTTTTTAAAAATAAATCATCAATTTTAGAATTGAAAATTGCAACTTATAGTATTACTGAAAATATCTTAAGTGCTACTACAAACTACAAACCAAAAATATTTATGATGAGTTGCATGGGAGAGTAATAGCAGCCCCAAAGCTATAAATGCTATTACCCTATCTTTGGCTCATCATAAATATTCTTAGTTTGTTTCAGAAAAAAATGTTGTTGTTTTTGAAAGACTGATAACTCTATTTGAAACACACCCTCTAGTAAGCTGCCCTACTTCATGAACTTGCCCTAGTACACCACTAGCATCTTCTGATATTTTTGTTTCTCTGGTATCATCACGTGATTTCAAATGATAAGTTATCTCAGAATATTCTGAGAAACTTTCAAATGTTAAAGGTGAAGTATACAACTCCCATTTTTCATCAAATATGAAAGATTAATGCACTGATTTTTAACTTTGAGCTCTTTCCTTATAGGCCTAACTTTTCTCTCATAAATATAAAAGAATGACTTTTGAGAAATATTTGAGCCTGATAGCGCTGATTTATATAACTCTTTTCTTTTTTCTTCTTGCTCAAAAATATTTCTAATATCATTTATATTCTTAATATAAAAATGATTTTCTTTCTCTTTTAATATTTTTGATATTACACCAAAGTGACCATCAACAATGCTTTTTCCATGACATTCCACAAAACAATTATATTTTATAGAACCCTTAATATATTTAGATGCCTCTTTAAATAAGTAATATAAAAATTCATATGATCTAAAATGATTTCCATTATCAGTCCATACTTTTATATTTTTTATTTTTTTAAATCTATCTAATTTAAGAATTTTTATAAAACACTCACCTGAAAATAAAGAATCATGTGATAATATTTGAGACAAAAAATTATGATATTCATATTTAATTTTATTGTTTTTCTTAAAAACTAATGCAAACCCTAATAATGAGATTGGTTTTTTTGAATAAAAACAATGATTGGTCTTGATTGGACCACCTCCAACCTTTAAGTTTTCTTTATAATCTATAACTACAACACAAGACTCATCATCTAATTCATTAATATCTTTTTTATATTCACAATTTTGATGAACATAAAAGTCTTGGTGCTGATTAATAGTCTTTAAGTCATTGTCTATAGATTCTGGTAATGGCAAGTTTTTACTTTCACATTCTTCCTTCTTTTTTTCTAGCAAATTTTTTAAATTACAAATATTGCACATATCAGTTTGTTTTTTACTTTTTATTATATTTTTAGGGATTAATTTATAGTAAGTAGAAATTGAAACTGAAATTTCATTTTTTATTTTCATATTTTCATATATTTCTTTTTTTGTTTTAAGTAGAGAGTATTTAATTTCAGTTGAGTAATTACTCATCTCTTTTTCTATATCTTTATAAATTTTTTCAGGCACTTTTTTTGTAAACTGGCTTGCTTCAAAAGAATTTTCCAGCAATTTTTTAATTATTTTTTTAGTTATTTCTTTTTTTAATTAATAGTTATTATTTTTTTTGGCTTTTTTTATTTAAACTTACATTTTTATTTTTATTTATTTTTCTTGAGTATTCAAACTCACTTTTGGTTATATTAAACTCCATATCATTAAGCTCTTTTAAAGAGTAACTGGAAGTAACCAGAGATTGCAAGGCTGGGAGATGTTTTTGGGGAGAAGATTTCATGATATCCTTTAAGTTTTCAATGAACTCATTGTCTTTTTGAATTCAAATAGTTGGCAGGAACTGAGCTTTCCCAAATTCAGTTTGATTAAGGAAGTGCTTGATGAAATTATTGAGATCATCACCAGCAATAAATAGGAATGCCTTTTTTAACATTGCAATTCTCTCTCTTTTTGTTGAAGCTCCCAAGGAAAAAAGGGTAGCATGGCAGAAGTAAATTTAACTGAGGACATGGTAGTATTTTAATCTGTAATTAGGTCAGATCTCTGAAATGCGCCTTAATGTTGGAGTAGTTATGATCAGAATGTGGCCTTTGAATGGGGTCTTTTGGATTAGAAGCTTTGTGGTGCTTTAGCTCTTATATACCAAGCTAAATGACACCATTCTGAAAGAAATGGTGTGATAGCTTTTATTATAGTTTGAACTTGAATTTATGTTTGCAAAATTGATTAAATACCCAGTTTTCATGCACAAGTGATGCATGTGAAGCAGCTAAACATTATTATTACATCATATCCTCTTTGTAATCAATGCAAATCAATTAAAATGATGTATTCAGTTAATTGTAACTCTTCTGCATATTTTTAAAATGATAAAATATTAAAGAATTCCATTTAAAGAATGCTTAATTTGAGGTTCAAAGCTCACTTGAACCTTAAAATCAATCTAAACAGTGATAAAAACACCCTAACTTCAAACTATCATAAAATCCTAAATAATTGAGCTTTTTAAATAAAATAAAATGCAAAAATAAAGCTCTCAATCTTATCTTTAGTTTTTTGAAATAAAAAAAGCTGTTGTCTATTAAAAAAGAGTATTTATTAGCTTTGAAGTGATCTACTTTATATCTTTAGATATAATCATATAATAAAATCTGGATTATACTCTTTTAAATTACTTTTGCTTTAATATTAAGCATATTATACATATTAAAATCTTTCCACTAATAGAAATATAAGATTCTTAGCATCATTTTAATAGTTTACAGTGTGAAAAAATATTAATTTTTCATTGAGTTATTACCATTTTAAATATAAAATATGTAATTAGTTACTTTTTCAAAATTGAACTGTGTTATGCTTTTACTTGAGCAGCATGTGCATTAGAAAATGGCCTAATCCCTAAAATAATGACCCAGGTCTTTGGGTGGCTCAAGCAAGTTGTCAAGCAAGGGACCCCAAATGGGACCAAGGACCTCTTTAATTTGCTGCAGGCAAGGATCCACACCCTCCTAGCCAAGACTGTGGCCAAATTCTATGGCCACACTGATTTGTCCATCCCCACATGCCTTGCCAAACAGCTAATCAATTAAAGGCTTAGCTTGACTTTTTTATATTCTCTAATTTACTATTCAAGATTTATTAATTATCATTTTATATTTAGATGTTTCCAATCTTGCAATCACATTTGGCAAGACCATCAATGGAGGTAAGTTATTTATTTATTTGATATTATATTATTATGCCATCTGAGGTTATCCCAAACGCTCAATACTGGATTATGCAAATATATTTATATCACTTTTTTCAAATAAATATAAAAGTAGTTTTAAAAAAATTAAACATAAAATGTACAAGTTAGAATTTATTTTATTAACATATAATTTTATGCTTTTATGAAAACTGTTTCTACAACATATTTTGCAAATCTTGTTTGCTAAAATAAATATTAAAAAATTAATTATTTTAAAAATAATCTAGAGTTCAAAGATGTTTATTGATATAGAAAAAAATTAGGAGCACCTATAATGGGTTTGGCGGTATGTACCCACCCCGCAATGGAGGTGGCGCACAACCTCCACTGCCACACTGTGAACAGTGGATACACCCTGGTTAAAATATTCTTGGCAGCTAGTAAAAGGGAGAAGGGTCAGGTGAGAATGTAGGAGCAGCTTCTCTGGTGGGGCTGCAAACCCGTAAATCCCTGCCAGAACCAGGGCATCTTATATCACGTGGTCCACCAAGTTGTACCCAGGGGGACCTTACCATCCAGTGAGAGCCTGGCCTTGTCAATCCCTAGGAGGACCCCATCAAGATCCTTCACATCAGTGCTTATCTTGAAGTAAAACAGGAATCCCGGGTAAACCACCAGATGAAGCCTTTGTCCAGTAAAGGCTTCAGTAAACTCACACATCTTATTGTATACTGCGCTTATTTTTTTCTTGTGTTTGGTTTTAGCAAAGATCAGCTCCATTGCTTGAAGGACCCCTGTCTTTTTGGCACTCCAGGCCAGCCCAAAGTCCCCCAGGAAGATTTTGGTTTTCTTGACAGCTGTTGCATCTGCAATAGCCAATTTTGAAACCGCGCGCCCAAAGTTCTCCAACAGGTAAGATATTGTGTGCTCCACCAGGAAGCAGAAGCAAGCAGCTGCATGGTCCTGGCCCATCTCTGGTACATTCTTGAATGGGAGCATCTCCAGGATGTCCCAAACAAGCTCAATGGAGTTTACACAGTAAACTTCACTGAGGGAAACCAGGTCTAGGCAGATCAATTGGGCATCCTTGTAGGAAGTAACTACCCACTTGGATGCCCCTTTTGCATGTGTAAGCCCTGATAGTGTGTCCTGCAACATTGGGAATGAACTGTGGATCCTATCTTCAAGCTCCTACAAAACAGGGGGATAGAACCAGCTGCCTAGCCATGTGATTGGCATAGTTACTGTAAAACATGGCAGAGACAAAGAGGACCAGGACCTGGCATAGTTCTCCTCCATTTTTTAAAAAAAGGGTAATAATTTAAATAATTATATTAATTTTTTTAGATACCTTCTTCTGTTTCCTCTTTGCTAGCGGCTTTGGCAGGCTTGGTTATTCTTGGTGCAAGAAGTTGTGTGGGCAATTCTGTATCCTTTGCTCTAGCCTGCTTTGGGGGTTTGAGGTGTGCATACATCTCAGGGTCATTGACCCAGACAGACGGTGTGGAGAGAGAAAAGGACTTAAACTGGAGGCCCTCATCCACAGTTTTTTGAACGTTAAGAAGATGCTCAATTGTTTTTCCAGTGGTGTATAGCATCTTGGCCATAAGTGCCTTGGCAGACACCTTGTTGATTTTTTCCCCTGTAAGGATGACAGACTTAACTTTTTCTTTGACCTTGTGGTCAATTTTCTTGATCTCCGCAATTACAGACTCAAGGTCTTTAAGCAGCTTCTTCAATTCTCTCAATGATTTTTTACTAACCTTTGCATATGTTTTATAGCTTTCATCCCAATAAACTATGTGTTATTCTGATAGTATTGACTCTTTGTTTATCCCTGTATGTTTTCCCATTTACTCTAATATCCTATTTTTACCCATTGTTTATATGCTTTACACTTATCTTGATGTTTGCTTTGTGTTTTCATTTTTTCCATAATTACCATATTATTTTTAGCACTTTACACAGCCCCTTGTGAAAATATTAACAACAATTTGATTATCAACTAAATTTAAATTAAAAAATTATAATTTCATTGTGTTTAGAGAAAGTTTTTGCTGATCCAAATTCAAAACCCTAATGATAAACTTTAAGCCAATCAGGAGCCCAGTGATAAAGTGATTGTTATGACATAAAGGATCATTCAATAATTCTTTGATTCATGTGCGCTAATTAATCTGATTGGCTGGTTGTTTTTCCATTGTGTGCCATTGCCGCTGTGATAAGTTATTTGTGGACTAGTGCACAATCATCTGCTGGGTTAGCAATAGTCCAAAATAACTTGCCACAGCAACAATGGCGCACAATGGCAAAACAACCGGCCTGTTGTGAATGCCACCATTCACCAAGTTTTAATTTTACCTTTGATGGGTTATTTTGAGGACACATTTCTCTCTTTTGCTTTTGCCCTTTGAAATGAGTCTGTTTCCAAACTGATCAATTCAATTGTTTGGTTTCCTGATTCTGTGCAACTCACTTGCCCCACTCATGCTTGTGGTAAGTGATCCTACTGTCCTGGTACTGTTTTGTGTTATTGCCAACCACTATATATTCCATTTCATATTCACCAATAAAAATTAATTTCTAATCAAATTTTTATCTTTGTGTCTCTAAGTACTTTGGCGCCTCTCTCTAGCCACAACTAGTATAGATTTATTATTCAGGGCCACAAGATAATAAAATAACCTTCCCTGCAACTAACCAAGACTTATTACAAATCTAATCCTAAGTTTAGTATTACCTGTTATGTTTATGTGCTGCGCCTCAGAACACAATAAAACTGGTGCTCACTACAAGGTCTGTAAGCCCCTTAGTTATTCTTTTTGCCACCACGTTTTCAGGTCCATTGCCTCCTCCTATACAAGAGCTGTCTTCACCTGAAATCACCAGTCCGCCTATTGAGGAGGACATCTCAGACCCATCTATTTTCCCACTGTATTGAACCCTGGGAATGGTCCCTGTCTATTAGCATATCCCTGGGATACCCCTGATCTAAAACAAGCCATGGTCATTGCCCTTGGAATAGCCCCCAATGGGGCCATTCCTTGCCTTCAGTTACAGTTCAACCAAGAAGAATACTACAAGTTGATTGTTGCTCTGCAGTTTTCACAACATTTCCTTACAGTGGCTGATTCCGCTGAACATCTATTATCATCCTTTGTGCAGCCCACCTTAGCTCATCACCAGATGTTGTTAGCGCTTCACATTCAAGAGATTTTGTCCCTTCAAGCCACTGTCACTAATCACTGGGATCAGTTTGCTGCTTACCAGCAGTGGATTCATTCCCTGCTTCCCTTGGTATCCAATAACCAATACAGCTCTATCACTTCCCAGGCTTGCTTGGTTACTTCTATTAAGAAAATGTGCAAGTCTATCCCCAAGTATGTCAGAGAACGCCTTCATGAGTTCCACCAACTGGAACAGCCCTGGCGTGCCCAAGTAGACTCTACTTTAAATGCCTATCTCACCAACTTTGAACAACTTGTACAACAACTTAACAAGTTCAGTACCTATTCCTCAGACCTATTGCAACAAGTAGCAGATCTTGCTGCTAGAGGTCTCTGCAATCTCAATGAAGAGTTTGATTAAGAGAGGACTACCACAGCTGCTGCCATTACCAAACTTCAAGCTCAAGTAAATGAGTTGTCTGCGCCCAAGCCAGATGTTCCTCCTTCTCCCTCATCTGATGACCTGATTGATAGAGAACAGAAACTATGGGACGCCATTTGAGAACTATGTGTATCCACTTGTAGTCAAGGACGCCCAGAAGACCTGTCTCAGCCAGACCCTCAGGTGCTTGCTTTGACATCTCAAGTTGCTGAGCTACAGCAATAAGTTGCCGCTCTACGTTAGATTGTGGTAACTGCTGCTAACCCAGTTGAGGTCATCAACAGAGATAGCTGTTGCCCTGGACTGCCTGGGAACCCCCAAATATATTGTGCTAGAGAGTTGATTGCTCTAGCCAATGAAGTGGACCATCTGAAGCAGGATCACTTCAGTCTTGACAAGGATGTTCAATAAATGAGTGAGTTAATTGACTCAGTAAACAACAAGGTTTTCCCTTGCCTCTCAGTGGGACCTTCTATGACCTCCTGGTTGGCTGAGCTTTCTACTGTGATAACCACACATGGTCAACACTGAGATTTTACCAAACAGCAGACTAACCTGGTCAACTATGTGGGTGCCCGCACCTCTAAGGCTTTGACTACGCTTGAAGAGAGTGTTTGTCAGTTGTGGGCATAACAGCCCCCTTTGGAACCTGAAGCTGAATTCTTGATGTGTATAAATATGCTTGATAGTAACAATGGTGGCCCTACTCCCGAAGCTCACTTTAAACCTACCTTTAAACAAGTCTTTGTCCCTAAAACATACATCATTGTGGCATTCTTGACCATCTACAAAACAGCCATATGAAGGGCCTCTGATGAGGTTAAAAAGGAGCACATTCTAACCTGCTTGCACTTAACCTGTCAAGAGTTAGTAGTGCCAGAGCTGCCCACCATTGAGACCTGGGAAGATATGAAGCAACTCCTGATTGAAAAATTTGGTGGTGGCCTTAGTTTGGAAGTGAAGAAGGACGCCTTCATGCACATTGCTTTCAAACCTAAGGAGACTCTAGCTGAGTTTGCAGATATATTCTACATGGAAGGACAACAACTGATCACAAACCGCCAGTTGACTGCACATGAAGTGTACATGGCTTGCACTCAAGCCCTCAAGGTTAACTAGCCCCTGTGTCTTCACTTCAAGGCCCATAAGGACATGATTTCTTCCATGAAAAGCATAAAAACACTGTTGTAGGATATGCACCTTACCTATTCTGGAGCAGTTGTTTGGGAGAATTGTGCTGCTTCTAACTCTGGTTTGTCTTCCTGTGGCCCTTGTATCCTTACAATGAACTTGCAAAATCCTCCTTGATGTCAGGGTTGCTACAACTGTGGCCAAATAGGTCATCATTCTTGAGTCTGCTCCAATCCACAGGTTGAAGGAGATGATCCAAAGGAGCAGGTGGGAAAAGAACAGTCAACCTAGAGGCAGAGACGCTCTTGGTAGACAATTCTTCCCAGTCTCTTTCAATCCCTCCCTCTATAACTGACTCCTAGTATGCTGATACTGAGGCTCCTCCTATCCTCCTATTGTTCCACAATATCTCTGACAACTCTGACCTATATGATTCTGATATTGAGGACCCTGATGCCTATGGGTACTCTGTCCTGGCTGTCCCTGAAACTATTGCAGTCCCTTATAAGCTATGTTCTGGGAAAACTACAACAACCGCCAAGCCTCTTCCTGAAGCCAAATAGGTTGTCTCTTTTCCATACATCACTCAAGCCAAGAGATCCCCTGTGCTTTTTGAGTCTTCTAAAGAAGCTGCTGAGGTTGCTGACACTGTGTTCAAAAATTTCTCAGTCTTGCTCCCTCTCCAGATGGTTTATAAGGAGTTTCTGGGCCTCAGATGCATGATTGAAAAGTGGGACAAAGAACTAGCAGAAGCCCAAGACATTCTTGCAGTCCTCCCTCCCTTTGGTTGTACTACCACATGTGTGGAAATATCCATTCAAAAGGTGAAAATCAAGGCTGTCTTGGACACTGGATCTCCTGTTAATTTTATCTCCTCAAAGCATGTCAAAAAGCTCAAGCTTGCCCCCAACCTCAACTATCATCAGTCATATGACGCAGCTGGGCTATTCATGACTCACACTATAGGAGCTTATTCTGCTCTTCCCATGCAGTTTGGCAAGCTACTCTTGGCCGCGCCTACCATTGTCTTAGAGAATGAGAGTTATGACCTCTTATTTGGTACTCAATTTCTTAGGGAATACAATGGGATCATCAACTTAAAGTATGACTACCTCTCTATCTTAGGGTACAAGGTCCCTTTGATATTTGAAGAGCCAGTTAAAGTTCCCGGGAAGCGCCTCAAGACATGTGCCTTGGAATATCCCACTGGTGTTTTCACTTTAAAATACCATACACATTCCTCCAACATGAAGTGTCCTCCTATGGCTTATCCTGCATCTGAAGGGATTCCTCTATTGGCCACTTCTGCTGTGACTATTTCTCCTGGGTCTCAGACTATCCTAGACTCCCAAATATTGTATGAGCTTCCTGAGTGTATATTGCTAGAGTTGTACTATCCTCCCTCGCTAGGATGCAACAAACCCTATCTCTGTCCAGGAATCTTGGATGTCTCTCATAAAGATCCTGTCCGGCTGTTGGTAGCCAACTTAACCACTCTCCCCAAAAATGTGTCTATATGCCAGGTTGTTAGCTATGGCAAGTTGCTGAATGCTCCTGATGTTCTATCCCTACATCCCTTTGATACCTTCCAGGACTTTAACTTATCTGAAGATGAGCCACAGGTACTATCTCTGTTCACTTCCCAGGACTTCCTGCAACTATCCCCAGTCCAACAGAAAGAGGTGCTCAACCTGCTAGATCAATTTTCAGATATCTTTGCTAAATATAGCACTGATTATGGCCTAGCTAAAGGAGCTATTCATCAAATCAATACTGGTGATGCTCCCCCCATCCAAGCTAAACCTTATTGCTGTAGTTGAGTAGAAGACGCTCAGCTGTCTAAGGAACTCAAGCAATTATTAGACTCTGGTTTACTTGCTCATTCCCAAAGTTCATGGGCCTCTCCTTTGCTCATACTGAAGAAAGATGGAGATCACTTCATTGTGATGTACTATTGATAGTTAAATTCCTTAACTAGGAAGGATTCTTATCACTTGTCGTGTATCAATGATGCACTCTGCCGCCTTGAAGGCCCTAAGTTCTTCTCAGCTATGGATTTGGCATCTGGTTACTGGCAAGTTGACCTCTCTCCTGAGGATAGGCAAAAAGCTGCGCTTATCACTTCTGAAGGCCTGTTTGAGCCTACCTGTATGCCTCAGGGACTATACAATGCCCCTGCTACCTTTCAGCAGGCCATGGACTTCATTCTTTGTTATCTGAAGCTCTCATGTGTCCTGGTGTACTTGGATGATATAACAGTCTTAAGAGCTACCTTTACTAATCACCTGGTCCATTTCAAAGAAGTTTTCCTAAAAATTTGAGAATCTGGCTTCAAACTAAAACCATCAAAGTGTGCTTTCTTTAAGGAATATCTTGGATTCTTGGTCCATGAAGTGACCCAGACTGGGAATTGTCTAATGACCAAGAAGGTCAAAGCCATAGAAAAGATGCTTTCACCTACCAACCTGCGCAAAGTACAAGTCTTTCTGGGTATGATGGGTTACTACATACAGTTTATCCCTGATTTTGATGACACTAGTGAGCCGCTGGTTCAGCTGTTACACAATGTCCCCTTTGAATGGACCACTAGTCAGCAACAGGCATTTGAGACTCTTAAACAAAAACTCAAAGAGGCTCCCACCTTGGTGTATCCTGGCTATGATAAGGAATTCATCCTCTACACAGATGCTAGCAACCTAGCTATTGGGGACATCCTGGCTCAACTAGATGATGAGGGAATGGATCATCCTGTAGTGTATATGTGGGGTTCCTGTCTACCAGTCCCCAAATTGTGTCCTGGATCATAGCCAGGGACTGGCTGGAAGGGATTTTCATTCTCTAGTAAGGGAAAGTGTATCTCAGAAATATGTATAGGGGTCATAATGAGCTTTTATTTACTCTCAGAAGGAAGATCCCCTTAGAAAACTTCTGGTATATGGCCTGGTGGGTCAGGGAAACAATATGGGTTTGCCAATACTTGGAGTCCTCCAACAATATCTTGGACTTCTTGTACTTGGTCTTGGACTCCTGCACCTTAGTCTTGGACTTCTGCTCCTTAAACTTGGGCTCCAGCTCCTTTATCTTGGGCTTCAGCTCTCTGTATATCTTTAGTGTCCTTGGTATTCCACTTTTATCAGTCCAACCAAGCTTCTGCTGGTGATTAAAAGGCTTCCAAAAACCTCTCGGCAGAAACTCAAAAGGCCCAGGAAAGACCCTATAACTTTCCAGCCAGCCACCTTCTTATAGTGTCCTTTTCCCACTGGTTCCACCTTCAAAATGGCTTTCTTCAGAAGCTTAAACCATTGCCGCTAACTTTTTTCTATAATAACTTAAGCTTACATACTTACTTTCTCAAAAGCTTAAAGTATTAATTCACTATTTCTACCTTATACTTTAAGCGTTTGGCTTCCAACCAATCATTTTCATCAGGAAACCTTCCAGGACTCAACCAATGAATTCAGAGCGCAGAAATAGACCATTTCTGAAGTTCCACCGGGATCCAACTAAGAAATCAATTTCCATTGCTCAAACTGCTCAAATCAACAACTCTTTGTGCACCAAAGAGTTAACTGGTTCATTATTCTGGCACCAGTCTTCCCTGCATTCAACCTGAACCAATTTAAATAGTAGAATACTATTTAAATTGTTCTTTTTGAACATCTTTGACATTTTCCCCATATATTTACAAATATATTAAAATCTAAGGAAAATGTCCCATCAAAACAACTTTGTATCCAGCTCTTATAGCAACATACCTTCATTTATCCTAGGAACTTAATAAATAAATATCTTACCCACACTTCTATCCACATTCCTTCTTGAGCTTACTACTAAACAAAGGCAAAACATTCCACATTTTCCCTCTTTGGCAAATCAATTTGGCAAAATCTTGGCTCATTTCTCCGGACCACCAGTCCTTCACCATCATCTTCTGATCCTTTGGCCAGCTCATTTCAGTCTCCAACAGCTCAGACCAGTCCTACAGCTACTTCTTCAACAACAGTCACTAAACTTCCACTTGGCTAACATAAGCCCTGTTTGCAAACCACCAAACATGTGGACCATCACAGTATACTCCTTGTGTCTTCAACAAACATGAGAAGAAATATAGTGTCACAGAGAAGGAATGCCTTACCATACTGCATGCGGTCAAACAATTCTGGCATTACATTTATGGCACCCATTTCACTGTGGCTACTGATCACGCCTTGCTCAAGTGGCTGCAGCAGCTCAAAGAATCAGAAGGATGGCTAGCTAGACGGGACCTTTTCTTAAAGGGCTATGACTTCACCATGCTACATTGTCCCAGAATCTAACACCAAACGCTGATGAATTGTCCAGAATGCCTATCCTTGCTCTACACCCTGCTGAAGCTGATTGGTTATATGAACTGATTGGGTATCCTTCTTCTTGAGAGAACAAGACTGAAGAGATTCAATCTGCTCTATCTAAGCTATCCAAGAACACCCTCATTTTCAACAACCAGCTCTTTAAAAAGTTGCATGATCAATACCTGCCCTATGTATCCCCTAGCCTTTGCCTCTTGTTGGTGCTTCAAGCTCATAAAGAGACTGGACATGGAGGCATTTCCAAGACCTATGACTTGCTCCAGAAGAACTACTTCTGGGAGAACCTCCATCTGCTTATTCCAGACGTCATTGCTAGTTGTCATGACTATCAGCTCCAACAACCTTGAGCTGCCTCTCACAAGTTCAAGCTAGTCCCTCCACAGTATGCCTTCCATACGGTCAGTATTGACGCTTTAGGGCCTCTACCCTGCTCTTGTTCAGGTTGATGCTTCATATTAATTTTTTTAATTATTTTAGCAAGCAGGAGAAGCTTGCCCTACTAAGGATATCACTGCTTATACAACTGCAGCCTTCCTTCTGCAAGATGTATTCTATTGTCATGACTGCCCTCAAGTGTTGCTATCTGACAATGGGACTGTTGAAACTGAAGGCTCAACCCGCCAGCAAGGTTTCAACCAAGCAGATTTGTGACCTGCAATCCAATTATCTGGTCATTTGAAGCCAGACTAGGAAGTCAACTCAAATTACCAAATTCAACAACATGAACAGATGATGATCCTTTACAGTGGATACCTTGTTTTGGCGCTTGACTTGTTATCAGGATCAAGCCACCCCCTTCTTCCATCCAACCGTGTGATCACCAATCATGTTCCTGCTATCCATTGATTCAAATGAACTATATAATCACTATCTCCCAATAAAGATTATTATCTAGCTTCTAAATATTTTTCCCTGTGTAACTCTTCTAAAACAGCACAGTTACAACATTGGTAGCACAGGTAGGTTCTCCATTTTACCTTATCTTGAAAAACTCCTCCTGTTGCTTGCACACGCTGCGGCCAACAAATCCTTAACAGAATTATGTCTGGCCTCCCGCCCAACTGGACTCTGTACACTCCTGGTACTGCAATACCCAAAGGTTTTGTCCTATACCAAAACATGGTGATCCTGCAACCCGCCTTCAACACCATGTCTGCACAAGGGTTCTTTCAGGCTCCGCCATTGATGCCACAACCAGCCAACAAAACCACCATGCCCACCTATGTAGATCAAAGACTACAAAGCGCCGCCTTGGAACCTTTTGCTGGGGCCAACAACAACAACGCCGCTGCATGGATCCAGTCTGCCCAGAGTAAGCTAGCTCAGATGGAATGCCCACAGCAATTTTGGATCACAGAGATTTCTATTTGCCTGACCCATGACGCTGGCACCTGGTGCAACAAGTGGCACAAAGAGCACACTGACAAGAACTGGGATACCTTTAAGCAAGACTTCCTGACAAGATTCATGCTAAAGGATACAGCGCTCATGATCATTTGCTAAGTAAAGAACCTGACCTAGACAGGCACCGTAAAGGAACTCACCCATGCCTACAAGGAACTCTGCCTTTGTGCACCCTCCAACATGGCCTTTGACACCCCAGCCACACACCTCATGTACTACAACGCTCTGAAGTTGCACGTGATGAGACATGTGAGCCTGGATCAGGTGACTAACCTGCAAAGCCTATACCATGAAGCAGAAAAAGCGGAACAGACATCCAACGCTCTGCACAAGGCACAAACTGGGAAACAAGAAAGACCCAAGGATTCTCATCCAAGCAGGAGCTCCTCTTGACCACCTCCTGGAGGCAACAGAAGCAACACCAACCACAAGCCCACAGGTTCCAATGGACATGGAAATGGAAACAATGGCCAGTCAAACCGTACCCATTTCTGCGTCACTGCCACGCAAGGCAACCCAGATGAAGGAAAAGCCCAGGGAGAGCACTAAGCAAGTCAAGCTCTCCTCACGCAACTCCTGACTTGCCCAACAATGAATACCAACCCAAGGACGTGGACCAATGCCCAATGATCCAGGTGCCCTTGGAAGACCCAGTACTGTACATCATTGCCAGACATCCCAATAAATTGATGTCCTATCCTTTCTGCTTTTGCAGTTACACAGGCTCAACACTCTTGGACTCAGGCGCAGACCAAACCTTAGTCAACAGCAGCTTTGTGAATAAGTTCAAGCTGGCCACTAATCCTTCACAGATTAAAAATGTGGTCCTGGCTGATGAACACCACATTGCTGTGACAAAGGAAACTGCCCCCTTCTCTGGCATGCTTGAGAACCTTCACTCCACCATATAAGGTCCCGTCATTGGCTTTCCTAAGTTTGACATTGTACTGGTACTAGACTGGTTACAAAAGAACAACCCACATGTAGACTGGGCAATCTCAGTATTGACCATCAAGTGTGAAGGTGTCAATCACCAGATCTACCCTGACTCTGTGGACTGACTACTACGCAACCACGTCTTTGTGCGTATCACAGAGACCCAGGGCAAGAAGAAAGATTTAAAGTCAATTGACTGGGACCCCTGCCAGTACAAGATCTTACACTTTAAAGACCACCAGGACACCTCCATGCCTCAGGACCACAACATTGTGGCCCGCCACCCAGAAATCTTTAAGGAAGTGTTACCTGGGCTGCCTCCTGAGAAGCATATTCAGCACTATATCCAACTCAAGGGGGCTGTACCCAAGGCGCTCCCTATCTACAGGCTGACCCCAAATGAAGACGACGCCTTACACACCTACCTCAAGGAAGCATTGGAAAAAGGACTTATCCGCCCCTCACAGTCTCCCTTTGGGGCCGCTGTATTATTTGTGGCTAAGAAGACGTTACCTTACGCCTGGTCACAGACTACCGCGCCCTAAACAAAGTTACCATTAAGAATTGTTACCCACTACCACTGATTGATGACCTCTTCAATGCCTTGGGAGGAGCCACAGTCTTCTCCAAGATTGATCTAACCGCAGGCTACAATCAGATTTGGATCAAGGAGGAAGACATCCCCAAAACGGCCTTCCACACTAAATACGGCTCCTGCAAATGCGTGATGCTCAACTTTGGCATGAACAATGCCCCGTCCACCTTTGTAATCTTCATGAACAAAGTATTTGCGCCCCACATAGGCAAACACGCCCTAGTGTACCTAGACAACGTTATTGTCTACAGTCCCTTGGGGGAACAGCACCACAAAGACCTGGAGGCAGTCTTTGCGACCTTGGCACAACACAAACTGTTGGCCAAGCCCTCCAAGTGTCAGTTCTTCCGTGAGCATCTACCCTTCTTGGAACACATAGTCTCAAAGGACGTCATCAAATCCAACAGTCAAAAGATACAGTCCATCTGCAAGATGCCACCACCCAAGGATAAGTTGGAACTCCGCACCTTCTTGGGAATGGTAGCCTATGTACAATGTTTCATACCTGACTGTGGCGTCTTGACTTCCCCCTTATCTGCCATAACCGGCGCCAAGTCTAAGTTTGTGTGGACCCCCTAATGTGACCTCTGTTTTAGACGCCTCAGAGAGAAGCTCACGAGAGCTCCCATCCTGCAATACCCCAAATGTGACAGGGAATACCAGATGGAAACTGACGCCTCAGATGCATCCATTGGGGGAGTACTACAAATCAAGAATAGTGATGGTGACTTCCTGCCTGTAGCCTATGAATTGCAGAAATTGACTGATGGCAAGTGTTGATATCCTATTCATAACAAGGAACTGCTGGCTATTGTGCACTGCCTAGTCAAATAGCGCTGCTACCTAGAACGCCAGGAAGAATTCACAGCATTAACCAATCACAAGTCACTCATCTATTTCAAGACTCAAGCAAATCTGCCGCACCGCCAAGTGCGGTGGATGGAACTATTAGAGAGGTTTAGCATACTCATCCAGTACAAGCCTGGGCCAAGCTCGCCATGGCAGACGCCCTGTACTGTCTGTATGTCCATGCTTCAAGAGGAGAGAATGGGCTTGACCCAGACTGGCCTCTCCTGGTGTTACAAACAAAATACAAAGAGTTCCCCCCTGGCACAACCAACATAACCAAAGAAACAGTCATTAAGAATGAACATCTCTTTGCTGACGTATATGGGACTCTTCACAAAAAGATGACTGACAGCACAACCATTCCCTACATCCCCACACATCAGCAAGTTGATACTATCCTTTGCTATCACAGAGACCTTGGACATACCAAGAGCAGAAACCTATATGAGTTCCTAAAACATAAAGCCTGGTGGCCAACCTTATACCGCAATGTCCAGGAAGTTCTAGACCAATGTGAGGTGTGCAAAAAGTTTGCCAAAAGCAAAACCCTGCAAAATTCAGTACTTCACATCTGCACACAACTACCTTTCAAAGTATGGGCTCTTGACATTGTTGGCCCCATGCCAGGAAAATACAATGACAAGAAATACATCATCACCGCCATTGACTTTGCAACAAGATGGCCAGTAGCCCAAGCAGTAAAGGCACATACCAGCAATGACGTTTGACAATTTATTGGCAAAGAAATAGTCAGCAAGTTTGGAAAGCCAGAACTCCTGATAACCAATGGAGGCAAAGAGTTGACCTCCAAAAACACCAATGTATACCTCACCAAGAATGGGGTCAAACACACTGTAACAACATCATACCATCCACAGGCCAATGGACAAGTAGAGCGGCTTAATGGTAGCCTTGTGCAAGCCCTAGCCAAACTCATTGCCAGGAGACCTGAAGATTGGTATAAGCAGTTACCAACTGCACTAGTTGTGTGTCAAACCTGAGTGAACAGATCCACCAGGAAAAGCCTGTTTGAACTGGTATACAGCACACAGCCAAGTATCATTCAAGCATTGACAGGACCTAAACTGGAAATTCCAAGTGAAGTCCCCCCACGCTCAGACCCTCAAGTAATGGAGGCTAATTGTGAGCAAACAGCCAAAGAGGATGAACGTCTGCAAAAGACATTTGTTCCCATCCGCAATAGGCATGAAGTCAGAGACAAAGTATGGGTCATGAATGTTGACAAGAGCAAGTTACAACCTGAAAAAGTGGGGCCAGCAATCATTCTAAAGGTAAACAACAATAGCACTTACCTTGTACAAGGGCTTGGCTAATGTAAGCAAGACAAGACCCTACACCATGACCGCCTATGACCCTGTAAATCAAGACAGAAACAACGAGAAACTGCCCTACCCGCTACAGAATAGCAACTAGTTCAATAAGGCGCCTGGGCTCCTGACAACCTCCCTGACAACCTGCCCCTAGAGGAGGCCAGCCTTCAGCTGGGGTGTGTGTTGAAACCTCAGGCTCAACCCTCCAGCAAGGTTCCAACCAAGCGTATTTGTGACCCGCAATCTGATTATCTGGTCACTTGAAGCCAGACTAGGAAGTCGACTTGAATTACCAAATTCAACAACATGAACAGATGATGATCCTTTACAGTGGATACCTTGTTTTGACGCTTTACTTGTTATCAGGATCAAGCCACCCCCTTCTTCCATCCAACCGTGTGATTGCCAATCATGTTCCTGCTATCCATTGATTCAAATGAACTATATAATCACTATCTCCCAATAAAGATTATTATCTAGCTTCTAAATATTATTTATTTGTGTAACTCTGCTAAAACAGCACAGTTACAACAGGACTAACTTCAACGCCAAGTTAGTGACCTCTGTGATTGAAGCCTTGGGGTCTCATCAGTCTTTCTCTGCCCCCTATAATCCTTCCATCAATGGGGCGGTTGAGCGGACAAACTCAACTCTGGTTTCTATCATGAGAAAACTCACTTACTGTGACGCCGCCAACTGAGATCTATACTTACCCGCTGCTCTCTTTGCCTATTGTCTCAGCAAACACTGTGTCACTGGGTATTCCCCCTTTGCTATGCTGTATGGGCGCAAAGCCACTCCTCTGTTGCTCCTGAGGGCCCCCTCTCTCCTCTGATAAGGC
Organism: Entomophthora muscae; assembly: GCA_014839935.2. Taxonomy (NCBI): domain Eukaryota; kingdom Fungi; phylum Entomophthoromycota; class Entomophthoromycetes; order Entomophthorales; family Entomophthoraceae; genus Entomophthora; species Entomophthora muscae. The sequence goes on from QTSX02003708.1 coordinate 123,148, forward strand.
CATGGATCCTGATGCCTAAATCAAAGACTTAGTCAACTGCATAATTGACATACAGGCCACTGCATATAAGACCAAGATGCTTGAGCTCTCTCCTGACAATGCTGAATGTTCTCCCTTGACTTAATTTAACATTGGAGATCATGTTCTCTATTATCAGCATAGATTAAGAGGACGTGCTCACAAACTAGATACATTGTGAGTTAGGCCTTTAGAAGTAACCTTCAAATGAGGGTCAGAGTACCCTGTGAAACTCCTCTCTAGTTGTTGTCTGTTTGCCTGATTACATGCCAAGTTTCTCTGTAAGTACTACCCCCTAAGGCCAATCTATAAGGGGGCAATATTGTGAATGCCGCTATTCACACTGTTTTGATTTTGACTTTGATGGGTTATTTCAAGGAAAAATTGCTATCTTTTTCTTTTGCCCTTTGAAATGAGTCTGTTTCCAAACTGATCAATTCAATTGTTTGGTTTCCTGATTCTGCACAACTCACTTGCCCCAGTCATGCTTGTGATAAGTGATCCTACTGTCCTGGTACTGTTTTGTGGTATTTCCAACCACTTTATATTCCATTTCATATTCACCAATAAAAATTAGGTTCTATTCACATTTTTATCTTTTTGTCTCCAAGTACTTTGGCGCCTCTCTCTAGCCACAACTAGTAGAGATTTATCATTCAGGGCCACAAGGCAATACAATAACCTTCCCTGCAACTAACTGAGACTCAGTAAAAATCTAATCCTAAGGTTAGGATTCCCTGTTGTTTGTCTTTGCCCTGCCTCAGAAAATGACACTGTCAATCAGATTGATTAGTGCACATGCATCAAAGAATCATTTAATGGCTCTTTATGTCACAACAATAACTTTCTCATTTGGCTCCAGATTGGCTTAAAGTTTATCATTAAGGTTTTGAATTCATATCAGCAACAACTTTCTCAAACACAATAAACTTATAAATTTAGCTGATCACCAAGTTATTGTTAATATTTTCACAAGGGCTGTGTAAAGTGCTAAAAATAATTGTGTTCTGGATCTAGAAACACAGTTTGGTAAGCATATGACTTTATAGAAATATCTGAACATAAAGAATAAAACCAACTATAAAGAAAGAGAAATTAAACAATTGAAATGAAATATAAAGATAATATAAAGAAAAATGTTTGGTGACAGGGAGTTTATTTTGGGACAGGGGAAGTGATGACTAGTAGGCAGAATAGCGCAAGAAAGAAGGTGTAGAGGCAGTGCTAGCCTGGTGGTCTGTGATTGGGTGGGTGAGGCTGGCAGGTGAGGGGTGGTGGTGACAGGGGTTGAGGCAGGAAGATTGCGTGTGATAGCCACCATATAATACTTGTCATATTCAATATCAGTCATTTTCTGGATGGGCTGGTAGGTGGCAGTGACCTGAGATGAGAGGCGCTTATCTTTGTGTGATTGGTTGCCCATGTTCACGTGGAAGACAATTTGGGCAAACAAGTCAGCCACCATTTGCTGGCCAAAGAGAGAATTGTGGTCAAGGACCCCAAGATAAAGATCATTAAAAGCCTGAGGGTGGCGCTCCCATAGTGTGGATCCAATGTTGAAGAAGACAACATCAGCCAGATGGATGTCTGTGTGGCTGGCAGGGTATACTGAGGCCTGGTGCCCACGTCCCTGAATGGCCTCAAGGGCGGTAGAGCTACCCTCCATATGGTGGCTCAAGAAAACCCAATGCTTTGAATTCGAGCCATCCCAGGAGTCAATTAATCCACTGAGAATGTGGCTGTATGAGTAGTCATTGATGAAATCTGGGTTTGTCTGATAGTAGACAAAACCCTTGGCTGAAACAGCCAGAAATGCACCAATGAACGTCCCCTTCTTGACCTTCTTCCTTCTATTCTTGGTGGCGGCTTTTCCTTGCTCGCCAAAATCATCAAAATCTATTGATAGCTTGTAATAGGAGATGAACATGACATCATCAGTTAGACTAGTCAGGCATTTGACCAGGGTTGATTCAATGGCGGTGTCATATGGGGAATCCTCAGCGCCATCACATTGATTGCCGGCAAAATTGGTAAGAACCCTTATGGAAGCCACCTTCTCATACATCCAGAGCTGCACCATGCGCTCAGAGACCCACATGTTATGGTGTGTGAGCTGTTTGGGAACCTGGGTTAGGGGAAGCTTGGGGTCCCTCTGCAAGAGATCAAGCATAATTGGGTATGCCTCGTTGATTTGGGACTTGGGGGCCTTCTTTGGCTTCTTGGTTGTCCCAATCAGATTCCCCCTATTCATCAGGTTGTTGAATTCCCGCATGACAGTAGCTCAGGTAAATTGCAACTGGGAAGCAATCTGGTCCCATGACAGACCCTGTAGGTTTAGTGCCACAATTTCCTGGAGAATTTGGGCGGTGATGATCCATTGGTTGAGGCGCTGGGCTGTGGGAGCTGAAGCCTGATTGGCTGTAGGGGGGAAGTTTGGGTGGTGGCAGGAAGATGTTCCAAATTAAGGTTGCCATCCAGATTGGTTGGTTGACAGGCAGCTTGTGCAGGGGTGGGTATGGGAGCAGGGGCAGAGCTAGACACTAGATGACTGTTGAACAAGTCAAAGCCATAGGGGTCAGTGGTCAGGTACAGGCCAGCTTCCTCATTACCTGCCTCAAAGGCTTGGGTGTAAATGGGTGCCTCCACGTTCTGAGCCTTGCTCCATTGAAGCTGGCTTGGCTGCTGGTGCCATCAAAAATGTTGCTTTTGAAAACCATATTGAACTAAAATCTTGGATAAAATCACTAAAAGTAGAAATTTTAAAATTTAATGATTTATTTTTATTGTAATCTTGAGTCCATATTTGGAAGGTTCTCAAACCCATTTCATACAAATCAGAAGCCATGAAAATGAATAAAATGCCTCTTTTCCTAAATTGGATAGCTGTTGACTGGCTGTTAAACTGCTATATTTCTATTTTAGGCTGCTCACACTACACATCTTGTGTGAGTTCATTTTGTTTTGTGCTTGTGGAATCTTGCTTCTAGATTACTCCAATTCTGTTTCTTTTTAGTCCTTCTGTTGGTGCCTCATATGAATCCTGATTGGATTATAATATACTCTGGGATGGCATCCATCTCACTTGTTGTGTCAGTTCATTTTGTTTGTGGTTTGAACTACATCGCTTGATGTCTGATATAATTTTGTATAATGGGCTAGTGAAATTTTGTTTTTTGTTTGACAGTTCATTTATTAACTAAATTTTTTTAATTAATTGAGCCCTGAATCTTGCGCAACTTAGATTTTGTTCAAATATGAAATTATTTTGTTTAAATCTGAAGTATTTTTGGTTGTCGCCATAGCTTCTAAAACTACTGTATATTCTGGAACAGCATCCATCCATTTCATTTGATGTACCAGTTCATTTTGTTTGTGGTTTTAACACACTGCTTGATGTTTGATATAATTTTTTATAATGTTTTAGTGAAGTTTTTTTATTGTTTGACAATTCATTTTTTCACTGAAAATATTTAAATTATTTGAATCCTGAATCTCGCGTGACTTGGAATTTGCTTAAATCTGATATTCTTTTTTAAATCTTAGGTATTTTTGGTTATTGCCATAGCTTTTAAAACTTCTGTATGCAAAAGGATTAAAGATATGGATAAGCTTTGTCTTATTTAAAAAATCAAGAAATATATAAGAGTAAGGCTGAAAACGCAACAGGTTAAAAATCCAGGCAGGGTTTTTCTGGAAAAGTACAGCAGTTTTATAAGCTTTTGAGATAAACAAACCCAACTTGGTCTAAAAACATGATTGAAAAGCACGGGATTTATATAATGACAGTAGATTTGGATCCACTTTGATTCCATCTTTTGACTGGGATGATTCTGTTTATCTCAACAGGGTATAGAACTTCTATAAGGGTTATATACATGGGATGGGGAAAATGTTGACATTATGAAAGACAATTAGCAAGAATATTCTGAGCCCACACTGACCATTGGGAAATCTGTAGACATTATCAGACAGCATCAGCACTGGTGGCATTTCTCTTGAAAAAAAACTATGTTTTTCATAGCAAGCTTAATTAAGTTAAGCAAACCAATAAATATTAACTGTTGTTGAGTTTATACTTCTGGGAAGTATAATAAACAAAATAAGGGGAAGATTTAAGAAGAGAATGATACTTTATTGAATATGAATATAGGGTAATATATAGTATCATGGGAAGCCACATACTGTCCATGTATATCATGGAGGTCATGAGGCTTATCTGAGTAATTTTCCTCTTGAGTTATGAGTCTTAATCAAGTTGTGTTCCATTTAGGACCTGGATTGAGTGATCCCTGTCATAGATGGTTAACTGATAATGGTGCCACCAGTTTATTGACTGGGTGGTGAACCACTTGGTGAGCCGCTCAGTGATTTACTTGGGGTGTTAATTCTCTGAGAGGGAGTAATTGAAGATGTTGCAACATCTCCCCCTGGAGTGCTGGAAGGCAGATCCTTGTGAATCTTCTTGAGAGTATCTGGTATGTGGGCTTGGTATTGATCCAGTTTGGCGTTAGTATGGGGAGCCTTGAATTTTGTTGGGCTGCTCTTGCCTTACACAAAAAGAGTCAGTTGTGATGCATATGTTTCAATTTAGTTTGAGCTCCAATCCCTTTGATGAGGTAGGTGTTATTGGGCTTAACTTCCATGACAATGCCTGGTCTGCGTAACCCTGGGTCTAGTTTGTGTTGGTTGTGATTGACAACCCAGATCTCATCTCTGACTTGGAACCTTTCTTGTTGCAATGAGATTGCTTCCTGCTGAACCCTTTGTTGTTCCATCACTTCTTGGTCCTTTCTGGCTTATAGTACTTTTGGGTCATTACTGTCTGGTATCTTCTTTGGAAGTGGCAGTTGTGGTCCTGTGGTTGTACTGACAAGTGAGGGTTTCTGACCATAGACAAGTTCATAAGGGCTTTTGCCTGTATTGCGGTTGATTTGTGTTCTGCAGACCATAAGGGCAGTTGGTAGCATATCAACCCAGGATTTTGGATTGTTGGCAGACAACTTACTGAGGGCTTCCACTAGAGAGCTGTTTAGTTGTTCTATGTGTCCATTTGCTTGTGGGTGATATGGGCTGGCTGTGATGTGCTTTATCCCATTTTTGGCAAGATAGATATTGGTGTCAATAGCTTTAAGTTCAGTGCCTCTGTCTGTGATTAAGAGGTCAGGCTTTCCAAACTTAGCTATGATTTCTTTGCCAATGAATTGTCTCATGTCATTGCCTTTGTGCTCTTTTGTGGCTTGTGCCACAGGCCACCTGGTTGCATAGTTGATGGCTGTGATGATGTACTTCTTTCCTTTGCTTTCACCGGGCATAGGTCCCATAATATCCAACGACCATACCTTGAAGGGTTGTGTGATGGATACAAGTACTACTGACTTGGGTGGAGCTTTGGTTTGGGTGTACTTCTCACAGACCTTGCATTGTTCCAGTACCTCTCTGATATCATCTAGCATGTTGGGCCACCAGTAGCGTGTCTTGAGGTATTCATGCAAGTTTCTGCTACAAGTGTGTCCCAAGTCTCTGTGATATTGGAGGATTGTGTCAATCTTTTATGTTGATGGGACGTAGGGTACAGTGTCACCATTTGGAAGTATTCGGTGAAGGGTACCATATACATTTTTGAGCAGGTATTTGTTCTTAAGGACTTTCTCTTGGATTTACATTGGGGTGCCAGGTGGGAACCCTTCCTGGAGATTCCCCATGATTAACATGGGCCAGTTGGGGTTGCCATCAATGCAAAGGATGTGTTTATTGTATATCCTTGATAGGGCGTCTGCAGTAAGCATCTCCCTGCCTGACTTGTATTCTATTTGCATGGGGTATATCTGTATGAGACTCATTCATTTGGCTTGTCTTTTTGACAGGTGTTGTTGTGTTTTGAAGAATATTAATGACTTGTGGTTGGTGAGTACTTTGAACGTCTGGGCTCCTTCCAGATAGCATTGTCATTTCATGAAGTAGTGTATAATTGCAACCAATTCCTTATTGTGTATGGGGTATCTTTGTTTGCCGTCCAATAGCTTCCTTGATTCATATGCCACAGGAAGGAAGTCCTTTTGGGCTGTTTGGATACAGAGGACTCCTCCTATGGCATAATCAGAGGTGTTAGTTTCTAGCTTGTAGATACCCTCACAGTTTGGGTATTGTAGGATAGGGGCAGTAACCATGTGTTCCTTCAATTGGCAGAAATGTTGGTCTTGTAAGGGTGTCCAGACAAATTTGGTTGTTTTCCCAGTGATGGCTGACAAGGGTGCTGTTAGGGCGCCCCAGTCAGGGATGAACCTGTGTACATAGGCTACCATTCCAAGGAAAGTGCGGAGTTTGCTCTTATTCCTTGGGGCTGGAATCTCAGTTATATTGTGTATCTTGTCTGGATCTGGTTTGATACCGTTCTTGCTGATGATATGGCCAAGGAATGGAAGTTTGATTGAGAAGAACTCACATTTGGACGGTTTGACAATCAATTGGTTTTCCTGCAGGGTACAGAGGACTGTGCAGACGTCTTCCCGGTGTTGTTGAAGGTTGGGACTGTAAATAATGATGTCGTCCAGGTAGATGATTGCTCTTTTCCCAATGTGTTCCTTGAATACTTCATTCATGAAGGTTACAAAGGTACTGGGAGCGTTTGTCATGCCAAAATTGAGGACAACACATTTAAAGGAACCGTATTTAGTTCAAAATGCGGTCTTTGGAATGTCTTCAGGTTTCACACAAATTTGGTGATATTCTGCTGTCAAACCAATTTTTTTGAAGATTTGAGACCCTCCCAGGGCATCAAAAAGGTCATCAATTAGGTGTAGGGGATACCTGTTCTTTATTGTGACCTTGTTGAGGGCCCTGTAGTTGGTGACCAGGAGGAGGCCTCCATCTTTCTTTGCCACAAAGAAGACAGCGGCACCAAAGGGTGATTTTGAGGGTCTGATGAGGCCTTTTTTGAGTGCTTTGTCTAGGTAAGCCTTCAGGGCGTTGTCTTCCTATGGTGTGAGGCGGTAGATGGGTTGTGCTTTAGGCACACTACCTTTTAGGTTGATCTCGTGTTGTATGTTCCAATCAGGGGGCAACCCGGGTAGTGTTTCTTGGAATACGGAGGAAAACTCATTGACTAGCTGGTTTCTGATTGGGTTTTGTTTGTGTTGAGTTTCTGTGTTTTTGAAGTGGATGACTTCATACTTACATGTGCTCCAATTGATTTTGCTGATGTCAATTTCTTTCTCTGTTTCCATGATCTTTACATATATGTGGTCCCTCATGAGGGTGTCAAGATGTGTAAGGTACACGTGATGGTGGACTTCTCCTTGCTGGATGGTGAGGGTGGCACTTTCCCAGTCAATGTGAGGCTTTGTCTTTTGCATACAATATAATCCAAGTATGATATTGTATTTGGGGATTGGTATGATGGGGCTGCTAATTGTTGTTTGTACATCTCCAATTTAGACTCGGAAAGGTTTTGTCTCATGGGTAACTGGTGTGCTGTGGTTGTCCAACATGATGACTTTCTTGATGCTACTTCAAATGGTAGGTAACTTCATGAGGTCTTCAAAACTCTTGTTAATGAGTGGTTGATCAGCTCCAGTGTCAAATAGTGCTGTGCCCTGGTATCTTCAAAAACGGAAAGGATAGGTAAGGAATTTATTTCCAGTTTGGGAGTCAAACAGTAGAGGATTGCTGGAGGGAACCTGGATCATAGTGATTGGGTACACGTCCTGTTCTCTGTACAAGTCTTGTGAAGAGGGGGAGGGTGGCTTGCCTAAGCACTCCCCTGAGCTTTTCCCTCCTTGTTGGTATCTTTGGTGCTGGCCTGGTTGGCTTATGCAGTGTGATTCCCAGTTCAAGGATGGGTACTGTTGGCTCAGTTGTTTTGCTTATTGGGGCAAGGCTCTCTCTTAGCTGCAGGGTTTTCCTTGCGCTTGTTGGTGGCGTGTAGATTGTCAGACTTTTGAGTTGTGTGTTTTCCTTCTAGGAATACATCCTCGAGGTTCTTGCAGCAGATCATGTCAAACTGACATCTAATGTGTGTGGGAAGGCCATTGTAGAAGTCCAGGTGTGGTCCAGGTTCATCAAAGTTGATGATGTTGGGTGCACGGTCATGTAGTCCTTTATATGCAGCAATGTATTCTTCAATGGTTCCTGTCATTTTGAAGGTTCAAAGCTTGGTCATGATCACCACATCTGAGTCCTTCATGGAGAACTTTTTGAGGAATGCGGCCTTGAACACTTCCCAATTTTCCTTCTGGTCAGGGTGTTGGGCTAGCCATTTGGTTACAAAATGTGAAGCAGTCCCTGTGACGCAGAGGGCAATATCACTGACCCAGAGTTTCTGGGGATACTCCACTTGTTTGAACTTGCTCTCAGTGCTGTTGATCCAAAGAGAGGCGTTTTCACGGCGTAGACCTGAGAAGGCACCAATTTCAGTGGTACATAAGTGTTGAAACATGATATTGGGTATCTCAGGTTGCGTAGGCGCTGTTGTGGTTGGCGTGGTAGGGAACAGTCTGCGGGCTTTGAGAGTGTTGTACTGGTCAATGGGTACAAGGACGTTACCGTAGATGACAAGGCCTGGGGGAATGTCTTGTCCTACTTCGTAATCTCTCCAGCCGTTAGGGAGTGACATTGTTTGGGTTCTTTTCTTGGGAGAAATTTTTCCTTTGAGTTGGGTAGGTATGAATAACCTACCTGTGCTACCACTGTTGAGTTTATACTTCTGGGAAATATAATAAACGAAATAAGGGGAAGATTTAAGAAGAGAATGATACTTTATTGAATATGAATATAGGGTAATATATAGTATCATGGGAAGCCACATACTGTCCATGTACATCATGGAGGTCATGGGGCTTATCTGAGTAATGTTCCTCTTGAGTCACGAGGCTTAATCAAGTTGTGTTCCATTTAGGACCTGGATTGAGTGATCCCCGTCATAGATGGTTAACTGATAATGGTGCCACCAGTTTATTGACTGGGCAGTGAACCACTCGGTGAGCCGCTCGGTGATTTACTCAGGGTGTTAATTCCCCAAGAGGGAGTAATTGAAGATGTTGCAACACCGTTTTTGGTGTATTATTGTTCATATAATAAATTAAAAATAAACCATATAAAATATGGTAAAAATAGTCAAGGCTCTTTATTTCTTTATTAAAAATAATATTATGTGGTGGGAATATGATATCTTACCATTGTGTATATAATAAAGCATTAAGACGGTGTCTGAAATAATGAAAAAGATGAAGTGTTAACTTCCTCACTGGCAACATTCTCAATTGGCTGTGGAATAGCAAATCAGGCTTGATTGCGCCACTTGTACTTGCTTAACTCTACCCGTGCAATTGATCACAAGAAAATTGTAGACATTTCTAAACATCAAATTTTTGTTTGCTATAAATTCTATACTAAACTTCATAGTAGATTAGGCTTAAATTTGGGATTGCTGTCAGTCATGGATCTATAAATAATACAGTAGTTTTAAAATCTATGGCAACAAACGAAATGAACTCAGATTTAAACAAAATTGAAATGAACCCAAATCTATTGTAAATCAATATAAATTCATTTATTTTTAATTTTGTTCAAATCTGGATTGTTTTTGCTTGTTGTCATAGCTTTTAAAACTACTGTATTGAAGTCACATTAAGTACTGTATATAACTTTTATAACATGGACACTTTACATCTATTTTTTGGTTGGCACCTCTAAGAGCAAGGTAAGATTCTAGTTAAGCTTGCCCAGCTAGTGCCTATCTTGATTTATTTCAGATTTCTATTCATCAGTGATCATTTTTAAAAAGTGTCACATGAGTGTTGTTGCCTAAAATAGCCACTCCAGGGAAAAAATTCCCAGTAACCTGATTGTCCATAAGGAGATGAAAGTGAATGTGCTTCCTCTGAGTGAGAGTGATTCAAATTTCCAGGTGGACCCTAAATTTGAGCATCCCAATTCAGATAATCTACCCAACCAATACAACAGCAAATTAGATGGCCAGCCTAAAGTAACTAAACTTGACTGCAACCATCTGGATTCAAAAATACACCCAGATCTCCAAGAGAATGCTCCCTGATTAAAAATAAGTTGTTCTGATACATCTCTATTGGGTTGCAACAGAAAGTAATTCCTGATGGGAGCTCTATTTTCCTTAAGTGCCTGGAGTCCATCTTTTACCCTGGTTAATGTTTTTAAACAGAAATTTCATCCATGCACCTGGAAGGGGTATGTGCCCTGGATTCACATCTTGGATAAGCTTTACAATATCTGCACACACCTTCACATATCTTACCTAAGAAAATGTCTTGGGTTAAGAAGGTGTGGGTAGAAACACTGAAGCTAGAAACTATTCCACCTTATCTGATCCTAATTTACTACCTCTTACCAAATTTTTATTGCAGCTCTAACTTTCTACCAAGTAATTATCCCCTGGATAGGGGCTGCTAAGCATTATGTATGTTTAGTTTCCCATAAGGAAATTTTACCCTATTTATCCTCAGTGTACAGCTATAGCAAATATAACATTATGGATACTCCTCTGGGGTTTGATCAAACAGGCTATTTCTCATAGGGGCTGCAAGTTACTTGCCGAGGATTGCTCTTGTTTTGATCTGATCCCCTTGGCCCTGCCCCTTGCTTACCTCAGAGTATGGAAGCCAGGAAGGTAGCCCAGGGGTTGCTTTTGGCTCCAGTTATTTAAATGGATGTTAAATATAGCTTGGTTGGTAGATCTCCCTGGATTTGGTTTCTGGGTTGGGTATAGAGTTTGGTAACGGCTAGCTATTTGTAATTTGGTTTAAACTGTGGGGTTGGGCTGCCATGGCTTTAGGTTAAACCCTATTTGGCATATGGCAGCTGGATCACTAGCCTTGGTTCTCTATTGAGAGATAAATTTAAGGAAATGAACAAAGATGGGTGCTTAAGCCTGAGGGGTTATTGACCCTTTTCTTGCATCCTGTGCAATGAAAGATGGAGGTTGGTTAATGAAAGGCCTTGGACAGATAAGATTGCACTTTATTAAGTAAAATATAGTTTTTAAAGGGTTTAATTGATCCCCATTGGTTTAATGTACAAGGGATACATTGGAAACTTTTCCAATATTTAGTGACATCCAGATAAAAATTTAATTCTGAAAATTCCAATTCATATATACTTAATGGTGGGAAGATCGAACAAGCTGTCATTGGTCCAATCGGTATCGATCGACTTATGGCTATTAAATTTAATCGCACAGATTCGGACGGCAAGCTTTTATTTTAGCTTGGGGCCCTAGTTCGGATTCAACCCCCAGGGAGAAATGCTTCCAATCGAACCCCGTTCGATTCGGCTGGGCGCACTGAGCAAGTATCAGAAAGTTTGCAAGTGCATCAGCAAGAGTCATGGAGAAGGGTTTGATTAGAAGTCATTTGGGCATGGATGCAACTTCATCTGTGAATGGCGAGGGCAAGTTTAATCAGGGTGGTTTCGTTTCTTGGGGCGCCTTCTGCAAGCCTACATAACAGGTTTCACAGGGCTGAGCGAATTAGGATTGATTAATTATATTGAGTCGAGTTGAAACTGTTTTTGGCTGTAGCACGCGTGTTAAGCTAAAACATGGTTTGGATTGTAGAACTTGGGTGCAAGGAGACAAGTCAAATTTCAATTGGTGATGGTCCGAGACTGGTGTTTGATTGGAGTGAAATGTTTGTCTCGGAGAAATATGTGGGAGAGGCGGAATTCGTGCCAATGGGTAGTATATTCTTAATAAAATAAAGTCTATAAATTAATTTTGAAACGATCTGTCCCGGGCAAGATGTTGGATGGGGTAAGTAGCTTTTGCTCAAAACGAACAAAGTGGGATGTGCGTGATCAGCTTTAGTTAGATTAACTCGAGGAAAGCATATCGGCCTCAGCCTCAAGGGATTGGCTGATAAATTGGCCAGCCACAGAAGCGAAGGTTAGTTTTTGGAATGGCAGGAATATTTTCATTCTTCAGTTCGGCACCCAAGGAGAATGTTGAAGCTATCCTTGCTGAGCTGGACGAGACAATCCGCCTGGCCCAAATCAGACTAGACGAAGCCAAGCAGCAGCGTGACTACTACTCAGGGACATTGATCCTCTACATGGGAATAGGCTATGTTGCATATGTCGCTATTTACGCCTTGTTTTTACGCGATCCCTTCCTGGACACCTGGCGCGAGGCCTTCTCAAAGCTGGCCCCAGTTCTGCTGCTCCCTGTTATCATCTATTACGTCAGAATTGTATGCGACTTCTACTTTGACAAGCAAGTTTCCAATCAAAGTAAGCCTACATAGCTTTAAAACTAAATCACAGGGATCCTCATAAGCACTCTAGTGGAAAAGAGAAAACTCAAGGTATGCATGGCAATGACAAACTAACAGCCTAGATCGAAGAGGTCAAGCGTAGTGCCTCGTATTACACAACCAAGAAGATACTTGCGCGCTACGGGGGAGACATACGCGAGGTAATTATTTTCTTCTTTCTCTCACCTCAAAGGACGCTATGGAGCTACCGCAAAAGCCAGTAGAAATGCCTAACCAACAGAGAGGTAAGCCCACGCTCGGCCATCCTAAAGCTATAGACCCTGCTCGCATGCGGCCCTATACCCAGCAGCTTGGCGTACAGAAGCAGCCCATGCCTCAAAGCATCATGAAGCAACAGTCGATGATGGCCCCTGCTAGAAAACGTAAACACACTATACTTCCAAGCTAACTCCGTAGCCATTGCTTCACAGCCATTAAAGGTCTCTGCCAGTGCTCGGTGGCTGGACCGAATTGTTGATGCTATAGTCGGCGAGGAAAAGGCTGCAGGCCAGTTTGCGTTGATATGTGTTCATTGCCGTGCACATAATGGCTTGGTTTCTAGTGCAGAATACGAAGACATGAGTTACAAATGTCCCAGCTGCAGCCGCTTCAACCCATCCCGCCTCTCCATCAGGCGTCAAAACTCGACCCAGCCTACCAGACAGACTCCTCAACCGCAGATGACTCGCTCAATGACATCCCACGTCTCCAAGAAATCCCTCAAACGCAGCGGTGCCTTGAGTGACAACGACCGCAATACCATCTATGAATCTGATGAGATGGACGCTGCTGCTTCTGACGACAGCGGCTTTGTTGAGAGGCGTAGGAAAGAAAAGGGCATCCGCACCAGCTGATTTGAAAATAAAGTTCACCTAGCATTCTTTAAAAGATCTATTCCAGCCTCCTGATCTTTGAAGTTGGCTTTTGTTGTAATTTTATTCCAGTATCCATTTCTAAGTGGCCAACGGTTACAAAGGACCACCTCCTGGCGCCTACCGAAATTAATCCTCCCAGCAAAGACGCGTCTGAATATATTTAAACATTACAAAATGATTTTATTTATCACTTGATCCGGAATCTAGCTAACAGTTGCCCCTCGCAACTCGAAGTAGGCGAGATAAAAACGTATCCTTGATTTTAAGCCTCAACCTATACGAATTGCCAAATCCGGATATTCATGCCTGAAAATCCCACAAACCGATTCGTAAGCGAGTTGCGACGAAGCTATAAAACCCGAAGCTACTGTTTGAGAAGGGTATGACTGTACTTTACAGGATCACATGTTTAGTACATCTAACTACTATGTTCAACATTCTAGTTAAATCTCTCAAGCAGGATGATGATTTTAACGTAATTCCCGCAAAGGGAAGCCTGCATTGTATTTGGGAAACCATTTATAGTGCAATTGATGAACTTGTCGGTCTTTCCAGGCCTGACGGGGGATTTACGTTGGCTGACTGCTCAAAACCAAATAAATTCAAATAAATTTTTTTTAACCAGAGACTTAGATAGTGAACTAACTAATAACCAACTTCATCTATGAAACGATTAGTCTTATAATGTAAAGTAGGCTTTAAAGTTTGACCAGCTGGATTAAAAAGAGTATTTAAAGTAAATATATTAATAAGAATATATAACACTCAACTTTGTTTATTAAATCCCAAAATGAATTTATAGCCAATAAGCTATTTATTTTGTCCAAAAGAAAATAAGGGGATGGTTTCTAGTTCTAGCTCTGTTATCAATCCCACGATGTAGAATTCAAATCACTTGTAAACATGTAACCAACAATGGGGATAAAATTAAATCAAGCGGATCTACCAGGCCATTTGAAAACAGCTATCAACCAATTTCTTATCACTCATAAATAATTTACCATATTTCTAAGTATAACAGCATGTGGCTATTTAATAGAAAGCAGATAAAAATAACTTTAAAAGTATAAGGATATTAGTTTAATACTAGATACAATTAACCCAAAGAAAATTATCGCAACTTTTATCGGTATATTGTCAGCTATTGATTGCTTTATAAATATTGCTAGTAAAATTTAACTTTTAATGAAAACAAATATTCCAAGTTTTAAACATTCACACCATATGCTATAAAAAGACTCCCAATACATAACTTAACACCAATGTGAGATTTTAGTGGCAACAATAGCACTTTTATTTTCTTGTCTATATGAAATGATTCTGTCAAGATTTTTGGATCTTGAGGAAGAAGAGATATAGTTTTTATTAGTTGTATTATACATTTTGAGATAGGGAGATCTGTATGAAGACAGATGCGCTTCCAATTGGTGTGGATGGGTGCTGCAATGGACTTTGTTATGTTGCTGCTTGAGCCAAGTGATATAGGAGTCCTGTGGTCTTTGGGACGCGACACTGTCTTTGGTGGTTTGGCAGGATTCTGAAGTAACAATAATACACTCTTATTGTACTTGACACTACTACTATTTGGCTTAGTAGTAATGTTGATGATTATTATTTTTTTCTCTCTGCCTTCCAAGTGATCTTGGAAGGCCTTTTATAGTGTGCAGCTAGACTGGCGTTTAGCTGCAGACAACTCTTACTAGCTAGCCTATCATCCCCAAGCTACTAGTTTCACCCCCAGAGTTGGATTCCAAACCTGGATAAGGTTTTGTAATGAAGTAATATTCTAGGCTGCTGATTTCTCCTCTTCAGCCTAGATCTCCCTTGACTTAGTTGCGGCCAACTAAGTAACATCCATAGCCCAGCCCCCGTCTTATTTTTGGTCTAGTGTGCAGGATTTGCCTGGGCAGTCTTCCGTCTCATTTCTCGGTGAAACAGGATATTTGTATTTTCTTGCCTTTATTCTGTAGGGCAGGTTTGCGTCTGTTTTGGGATTCCAGAATGCCTAGCATCTAATTATAGAAGCTTCTGGTTTGGCCTGTGACCTGAGACCAGGAATGTCTCAGGTGTCTTCTGGATTCAAACTATAACAATATTGATATAGTTTCTCTGTATTCCGGAATAGAAGTTTCAACCTGGCTGTGGCCCGTCTATTGTTAGCCAATTAGCTTTAGTGATGGGAATATGGATCAGTCAACCCTGATAGATCAGGATTTCCTGAAAGATTCATAATCAGATTAATTTTTACCTATTTTGTAAAATTGATATTTAGAAAATATTTATTGTAACTTCCTGATAAAGCTGTACTTATTTAATTTAATGGATAAGGAGAGGAAATTATTTGAAAAATGTTAGCATTAAAAGTATTTCCAATGGTTTGTACAGTAGTTTTGACAGCTGTGAGGATAAAAAAACCAAGTTAGCCTAAAGCAAAATTCACTCATCCCAGAATAAAATCAACTGAACTCAAAAAAGTGTATCCAAATTATTTTTAGTCAGTATAAATCAATTAACTTTTAATTTATTTAAGTCCAGTTGATTTCATTTTGAGCTGGGTGGATTTTGCTTTAGGCTGACTTGGTTTTTTATTCTCACAGCTATAGAAATTACTGTAGAGCTACAATAAAAAACATCTAACAACATAACCAGAGAAATCCAAAAGTCACATTGGATCAAGATTCATAGATAGCAAGATAATCACCCTTTTTAATTGTCTAGAAAAGAATTCCTCAGAGTAAATATACTACTGTAAATTCAGAACCTAAACATAAAAATGCGGGATTGTCAAATCCTTGATCTAAATTTTGAATCACTTTTGCGGGATGGGCTTTTTTAATTAAATTTAATTGTTTGTGTTTTTATTTGGATTTTTAAAAATGCAGGAACTCATAGACACTTTGCAAAGCTCAAGTCAAACTGCATATTTCCAATGGAAAAAATGAATTAACTGGAATCAGATTTGAAGTGTTCAAATCCATCAACCATTTTCATTAAGTTTACTATGCTTTTTGAAATTGCGGGATTGTCAAATCCAAGAACCAAATTTCAAATCACTTTTGAATGCCACTGGTAAACTCAAATAATAATTGTGGGAACTGGAATCCAAATTGAATGTAAAGTAAGAAACTAGGACAAATCAACCCAAATCAAGAAGCTCCACTCTGGATAAAATCAAATGAAAATCCAAACTCAACAACCATGTTTAGACATGAAATTAAGTGAAATGCAAAATTTTCTAAACTGGAAATGATGCAATATTCTGCACTCTAAATCACTAATATAGCGACCATAAACTCATATAATTATATATGAGCTACCCTCCTGATGACGCAGAAATTTTTTAAAAGTTTTTGGCCCCCGGCAAAGCCAGGGGCCATAAAACTTCTTTTCAAGGAAGAAAGGAGAGGGAAAGATAAACCATCAGTTTACTACACTATGTATTCATGTATTGCTACTAAGGATACTTTATTATTAGCATTTTTAAAATCAACTGTAATCAAGTATCTAAATTTTAGCTGTCCTAAAATGGAATAGGGTGCTTTTTGAGAATGCCAATGATTCCTAAAAGAATTAGCACAAATTCACTCTAGATCCTTTGATGTCCTTTTTGAGACACTCATAAATTATATTTATTTTGAATTCACCTCATTTTTGATTTGAAATCTGGTTCTTGGATTTGACAATCCCGCAATTTCAGATTCATTAAGTTTTACATGATGTCTATGATCCGTTTGAAATTCAGGAAATATCAAATTATACATTAGAATCCCACATTTCTGATTCATGTATCCTGCATTTGTTTGCTGAGTTTTGTCTTTTGTTGGTTGAGTTATCTGCTCAAGAGATTCAAAATATTCCAATTTAAATAAATCAAAAAAGTCAAATTAAATGTTTGATTTTATTAAATATTTTATTTTTCACTCAGCTGAGTTGCCCGCAAAAGTGATTTGAAATTTGGACCAAGGATTTGACAATCCTGCATTTTTACGTCTAGGTTCTGAATTTAAAGTATCATAAAAGCCTCTTAAAATTTTACATCTTGAATTTTTTCTATTCTTTTGACCTTTTCATAAGCATGTGGATAGTTTAAAGTATGTATCTGATAAATACACAACATAGCTCAAATGGACAATTAATTTCAAGAGTTGAGTAAAAATAATGATAAAGATTATTTACAGGTGTTGAGTATATACTTCTGGGAAGTATAATAAACAAGATAAAGGGGAAAATTAAGAAGAGAATGATACTTTATTTGATAGGAATATAGGGTATTATATAGTATCATGGAAAGTCACATACTATCCATGCATGTCATGATAGTCATGTGGCTTATCTGAGTAATTGTTCTTCTTAAGTAACAAGGCTTGTCCAAGTTGTGTTCTGCTTAGGACTCAAAATGTTTGATCTCCATAATAGATGGCCAAATGATAACAGTGCCACCAACTTAGTGGTTAGTTGGGGAATCATTTGGTGACTCATTTGGTGAATTGGTTTCCTGAGAGGGAGTAATTGTAGATTTTGCGTCACAGGGAACAATTTCATATCATGGGCTTTCCCAGTGAATATGATAAGAAAAGAATTAATAGGCATATTGCAGCTTAAGTGATTATAGTTCACTATTTAAATTGAGGAAGGAAACAGTCCAAAAGGAAAATGACAGAGATTAGGAATAAGATGGTAGCATTATTTAGAATTAAACATAATTTTACTGTAAAAGATAACTATCAGCCATAGGGAGCGGCTTGGTGGCATGACCCAAATATAGTTTGTGTTTTGAATAACTTATCAAATGATTGTTTTCTGGAATTGGCTTTGGTCTCAATTTAAAAGTATTTCTCATATATTAGCATTTAAAGCAGGGTAGATTATGTTGTTAGATACATCATGAGGCAACTCAATGAGCGCCCTCTGCATATCATGAGATATGTTGGCAGACAAGGTGTCAATATTGGTTGCAACAGATGGATGCCTAATAAATATGTTTCCCAACTTAATAATATACAAGAAACATTTGCCTGTAACATCTGGGCTCTGCTTATAACTGAACACACCTGATTTTTTAATACACAGAGCCATAATTTAACCTGAGAGTCCTATCAATTCATCCTTAAGTCATCAATAAATAAAAATAAAATCTAGAAAGAGGCCATATTTATTTAATGTAAAATAAAAATCAGAATAATTAAAAATGATGAAGAAACAGATGAAACCCCCATTAAAAAGTTATCAGTAACGACAACATGCGGCTCCAGAAATAACCTCAGGTGAATCATAATAACTCAAGGACAAGTGCATCAAATTCAACCTGTTAGCAGTTGTTTAAGGCTAGCTTTAGATTCTGTTAAGTCATAGTTGATGTGTCCTTAACTTTTAACTGTTATCATATATTATGATACAATAGCTTTCAAGGCTATGAAAATAAGCAGAATTAAGCCATCTATAAAGAAAATGAACTTAAACTTAAACAAATTCCAAGTATCTGTGTAAAATACACACTCCATTGATATGAATTTAATATATGAATGGACAAAATAACTAAAAAAAGCACAAAAAACTCAAACTACAAGAAGAAAAAGCAAGATATAATACAAAATTCATGGAGGAAAATGGCTTAAGCTATCTCTTAGTGTATATATGATTACTATGTAAATCAGTGACAAAACACACTCATTTGCAGTTGATCAAAGCTCAAACCAGGTACATAGCTCAGTGACAATCCAATCCACAAAAAAATCACTCAGTTGTTGTGTGAAGTGAGGTGCTTTCAGCCATGCTACCCAGATATCCAAATCAAATACATAATCATAAACATAACCTTTATAAAAATTAGTAGTGGCTAAAGTTGGGAATATTGGTTAGAAGTTAATTTATTGATTCTAAAAGGGGGTTTAAAACTAAGACTGTATAATCAATATATAAAACCATATTAATAGGAAGTTTGGTGGTGTGTATCATAACTTTGTAACCATATACTGATAAAAAAAGTCCATAAAACTATTGCTGTAACTTAATTAAGATTAATTTATACTTTTATTAGTAATTGAATGGAAGAAACACAACAAAAGGATGGCAATGAAGCTGGTGCATACTGTGGTTAGGGGCATCCCTGTGGGTTGAAATAGGAAGTGAGCATGATGCAAGTGCCCACACAGAAATATGTCAAGAGACAGTGGACACCATCAAAGCTGCACAGATGCAACAGCCAGATCAAGTCACTCAGGCTGGGAGAAAGTTAAGTATAGACCCAAGGGTGCCTAAGATATCACAAAAGGCTAATAAAAATGACACATCCAAAACAGTGAACAACAAGGAAGTTGAGCTTGACTATTTGGTGTAATCACTTGTTTACCACCAGGATTCAGTTATATCAAGCATCATACAGAAGATTCAGCCAGCGCTTGACACTAGCTACAATCTTATGTAAATGATGTGATAACAACAATGGCAGAGAACACCAGTACTATAAAAAAGTATAGGGGGAACAGGTATTGCCAAGAATATTCCTGGCATAAGAGAAAAACAACTCTGAACTATTACATATGAAACACACTAAGAATTCATCAACACACTATCAAGACCAGGGAAATACTTCAAAATATCAGCAGCAGCTTCCCCCAGTTGGGGAAACTTTCCCAAAAATCAAAAACCCAAATGGTATCTGGTTCTAATCATTCTTGAAGAAGGCTTTAAAATAGGGCCTATTCCACATTTAGAAATATGCAGGATCCAGAAGTCAAAATTCCCAACCTGGTCTTGCAGGAGGCTTCCAGAAAGGGAATTGTCCTTTAGATCCAGAACCCGTTGGAAAAATGCTGGGCTGCTGGATCCAAGGGCCAAATTTTAGATTGTATCTGGAGGCAGCTCAGCTAAGCAAGGGATGGAATATCTGGTAAAGCAACCTGTTTGATCCAGCACCCTTGATTTATTCAAATCTTCATATCCTAGATCCCTGCTGCAAATAATTCAGATAGCTTAAGGCAAAGCTCACTGAGTAAGCTCAAGATGCATGAATCAGAGATGCAGGATCATGATGTACAATTTAGTGCGCTCTGTAAGGCCAAAAAGTTGTGGGTGGCATGGAACAAATAAAAAGCATGCAATTTCCAGGATTTTCAAAGCCAAGCACCAAACTTCAAATTATGATGGAGCGGAACTCAAAGCCAATCAGACCACTGGCTGTGTCATTTCAGAAGCCAAGGGATCTGGGGTGGACCTACACTGATCCTTTTGGGATCCCAGGCATCTTCAAAGATCACACTGCCCTATTCTGGGACAGCTGGAACCTAGACCATAATATCCACCAAAGTTTACTAACATTTACACCCCTCCTGCCACATCTATCTTATCATTAAGATATTATTGTCTTCTTTCAATAACCAAGTCAACCAGGTGCTCCCTGGGCTTGACACAGCCATGCAGTGGTAGGCTGAGGCTGCTAGCAGCAGCTCCCTATCTGCACAAACCTCCCAGAACATCTCCCAGGAGTATTTTATTTCTCTCTCATCCAGTATGGCCCTGTTTACACATTACGTGCAGGCTACTGCCAACCAGAACATGTGCGGGCACTGTCATCCATCTGTAGCAATTTGAACCAGGCCTTCACTCATAGAAAAGGGTATTCAGGGCTAGCCAATCAGATGATATTATCTTATTTCTGATATGAACATATTTCTCCTCCATCCAATAAGCCTGATAGATATAAGAGAAAGCTCATCACATCTGAAATTGTGCAACAGATGGTCAAAGAATGAGGGATATGTATGACTCTTGGGAAAATAGCAACTCTGATGGGGTCCGCAAAGTCCCCTGTGGCGGTACCCCTGCAAGTCTATTCTGGCTGGGGCCCCTCTCTCAAGAAGACTCCAACCAGATCTTGCACGTTGGCTGGGGGTGACAGGGCACACCCCTTCATGTTGGCTATTGTGAAGTGTGACCCCAGATACTCCTAGTCCAAAAGTGTCTCCAACTAGGACTCCACAGCATCTTTACTAATAAGAGAACAGTCAATTCATGGATGCATGTAGTTGTGATTACTGCAAAAATCTTGTCTAATCAAGTTCTCAATGGGCTCAGTTTTGTAGACACCAAATCCTATGATTCTGCTGTTGTCAATTTTATTAAAGGGAGGGTAATGAGAACACACAATGACATCATGTTCTTATAATATGTCAAGATTTCAGAAAGTATCCAAGACTTTTGAGAAAAGCACGTCCAATCTGATGTTTTCAAGCCCAGCCCAATTTTGTACAGATTTGTCAGAGTTTTGCTGGCAGTTTCCCCAGTGGGAGTCAATTATTACTTCACTTCATCAAATACTGCAGATGGGTATGCATATCAGACGGAGATCAAAGGTATACTGGCAGAGTGTGATAAACAACAAGCTGTGCACACAGTTGTACTATGTGAGGAGATACAGCAGTGTGAATGGGCTGCCAAGAAAATTACGGCTATAGAGCATACCTGCTGGACCTACCCTATCAAGCATGCTGACATGAATCTTTCTGATGTGTGTTTATACAATACCAGCTCTACTCTCAGGCGCTTAAAGCCTGCCACATACAATGAACTGTGCACCTGAATTGAGAAGGGGTATGAGCTTTTCCCATCCATCTTCATCCAAGACTTGTCTGATATTATCATCTTCTATGCAAGTGATAGTGAAAATCAAGAATTATTCCTGCCTCCCCCCCACATATCCATTTGGTATGTCAATCCTGCCTATGTGACAGAAGAAGAATTCAAGAAATTGAAGTATTTGGCTCTTGCTGCTTCTTTTCCGTCAACCATTCCCTCATCTTCAACCCCCCATCAAGACCAAGCCAGAAAGCTGCCAACTCTGACCCCTGAAGTACCACCCAATCCTTTCCCACTACATCTGAGGCCATCACTTATACAGGTGTAGATAATGGCAAAGTACATTCTGCCCATTCCCTCCCACACCTGTCCCTTGATGAGTAAAATAAAACCTTTCTTTTTGAAAATATAATAAAATTGATACAGTAGTTTTGAAAGCTATGGCAACAACCAAAAATACCTCAGATTTAAACAAAATGATTTCAGATCTAAGCAGATTCTGACTATCAGGTTAAAATATACACTCTTTTAACAGGGATTTTTGGTCTTAATGGACAAAATGGGTCAACACAGCAAAGAATTGCTCATGCGCTAAGCAAGACTATTCAAAATACTATCCAAAATACATTGATTCACAAAAAATGGTGCAAGTTGGCCTTTGGTGTGCATATGTTTACTATTTAAATTGGTGAAAAAATACACTCAAGCATGGTGAGTTAAAACTCAAACCAAAACCAAAACTCAATAGAAACTCAATATGTAAACAAAATCACTCAAATGTTGTGTGCAATGGATTGTAATCAAGAATTATACCAAGGTATCTAAAATAAGACACAAGATCTGAAACATAAATTTTAAAAAAATTGTGTTGGGTGCTTAATTTGGTGTAAAAACTGGGAAAATGGGTGTAAAATATTTTGGGTATTCTAAATTGGCGTTGTAAACCCAAAAAAAACTAATTAGAAATGAAAATCTATAATCAGGATATTGGGTGGGAAAAAATATTAATTAAATATCCATATTCAGATAAAAAACAAAAATAAAAATCAGGGCATAACTTAATTGAGTTTTATTTAGTATTTTATTAATTTCCCAAAATGAAAGGAACACAACAACAGAGTACCAATGGACCCATTGTGCGCTGTGATTGCAGTTGCCCCTGTGGGTCAAAGAACAGAGTTAGTGCAACACAAGTGCCTACTCAGGAAGGAGATGAGAGAGGAGAGTTCAATAGTGCCACTGCACTGACACAGACAGTTCAAGGAGCAAAAGTTGCTAGGTTGCAGAGCATCAACCCTTGAGTCCCCAAGCTGACCTGGAAGCCCACCAAGGTCACCACTACCAAAACAGTTAGAAACAAGGAGGTAGACCTTACTTTGTATGTGTTTGACGCTGTGTACCACCAAGAGTTGGTCCCATCAGCCATTATGGAGAAGGTTAAGCCTGTGCTTGACACTAGCTACAAGCCTTACGTCAGTGATGGCAACCAAGAAGACAACAGCAAGGCTGAGTTCTATAGAACCACAGAGGGGCAGTTGGTGTTAAAGAAAGTTGCTGCGTTCTACACCAAGGTGCCCATGCCTTGCAAGCCTGTCACCAATCAGGATCCCAGTTCATCTGAGCCTACTAAGCCTGCTCAGAAGCGCATCCCAGATATCAAATGCATTATCCTGCTCAAGCTAATGCATGAATCTGGTGACTACAAGGCGGCCACAGCCACTATTGGAGTGGATCTCAAGTATGCCAGCAAGACCTTCCACAAATTCATTGAGACTGGCTGAGTCCTTGCCGCAGAGAAATCCTTGCGTGTTTCCACTATGCTCACCAAAGAGCACAAATGGGCAATCTACCAGTGGATAATCCAAGACTGCCATCTTGAACTGGCAAATATACAGGCCATAGTCAAGTCTACTTTTGGGGTTGGGGCCTCAATTTCCTTTACCTCCCATCTGGTGAAGGGAATGCACTTTTCCTGGAAAAAGCTCAGGGTATCTTGTACAATTGGAATAGCCCAACCAACATGTATTTATGGAATACACAGAGGTGTATACTGCCCTCAAAAACAAAGGTACAGTGAAATTCTACTATATTGACAAATCAGCATTCACCTCATCTATGCACAATGTATATGACTATATCCCCAAAGGCTCAAATGACAGGGTAGCTCAGTGTGCTGCAGTTTGTGCCACAGCCTATTCAATGGTGGCTCTCCTTGGTCCAAAGGGGATTGAGCTTTATCAAATGATATTGGGTTCTCACAACAGCTGTACCTTCTTGTCATTCCTCCAATTGGTCCAGGAGCACCTGAGGCGCACAAGCCCAGGCTTCACCAATGTAATAGTACTGGACAATGTTGGTCTCCACAAAGTGGTAGATATTCTTGCTGAATTTCTAACAATTAACACCAGCATTGCAGTAGGCCCCCAGTGATTGGCCACAGCAAATTTGCGCCTTCTCTTCCTCCCTGCCTATGTGCCCTTCCTAAATTCCATCAAAGAAGTCTTTGGGTGGCTCAAGCAAGTTGTCAAGCAAGGGACCCCAACTGGGACCATGAACCTGTTTGATAGCTCCAGACCAGGATCCATACCCTCCCAGCTGAGACTGTGGCCAAATTCTATGGCCAAGCTGATTAATTTCTCCCTGCATGCCTTGCCAAACAGCCAATCAATTAAAGGCTTAGTGTGTCCAACTTTTTTATATTCTCTAATTTACTATTTAAGATTTACAGTAGGTTTAAAACCTGTTGAGATAAACATATATTAGTCAGTTTAGAACACATGAACTCAGTCTAAAAACAAAATAAAAAATTAAGGAATTTATATTAAATTACAATAGATTTAGATCCACTTTGTTTTTGTTTTTAGACTGAGTTCATGCGTTCTAAAAAATTAATATATGTTTATCTCAACAGGTTTGAAAACTACTGTATTAATTATCATTTTATATTTAGAAGCTTCCAAGCCCACAATCACATTCAGCAGGACCATCAATGAAGGGGTGTAATTTATTTATCTTATATTAAATTATTTTATTATGGCCTCTGAGGCTATCCCAAACACTTGATACTGTAAATTCAGAACCTGAACGTAAAAATGCGGGATTGTCAAATCCTTGGTCCAAATTTCAAATCACTTTTGCGGGCCATTCAGCTGAGTGAAAATTAAAATATTAAATAAAATTAATGATTTAATTTGACTTTTTTTTGATTTATTTAAATTGGCAAATTTTGAATCTCTTGAGAAAATAACTCAACTAACAAAAGACAAAACACAACAAACAAATGCGGGATACATGAATCAGAAATTCAGGATTTTAATGTACAATTTGAGATTTCATGTATTTCAAACAAATCATAGACATCATGTAAAACTTAACAAATCTGAAATTGCGGGATTGTCAAATCCAAGAACCAAGTTTCAAATCATAATTGCAAGGAATTTGAAATAAATATAATTTATGAGTGTCTCAAAAAGGATGCCAAAGGATCTAGAGTGGATTGGTGCTGATTCTTTTAGGAATCATAGGCATTCTCAAAAATCACCCTATTCCATTTTAGGACAGCTAAAATTTAGATCATAATATTCACAAAATTAACATATATAACAATAAAATTGACTAAAATATACGTTCCTTTTCTTTAGTTTAAAATTTTAATAAAAATTTATTATGTCTTCTTTCAATAACAACCAAGTCAACAAGCCGTTCCCTGGCCTTGACAAAATCATGCAGGGCTACACTGGATCTCTTAACAGTGAAGCCTCTGTCTATGGCCACTCCCAACCCGCAGGCCCCTCCGCAAGCACTACCCAGGAGTCTGTTCTTTCTCCTGCAACTTCCAGCATGGCCCTGTTTGCCCACCATGCACAGGCAGCTGCAAACCAAAATCCCTTATCAGCAATGGCATCCAGAACCAGCCATTTTAGCCATGGGGTCACCCAGAGAGCCCAGGACCCTGAAACAGCCAATCAGATGGCATTGACCAGTTCACAAGATGGACATATCCCTCCCCCAGCCAATCAGCCTGCAAGACACAAGAAAACTAATCACTCTGGAGATTGTTCTTGAAGTGGTTGAAAAGCAAGGAAAGCTTATGTCACTCAGGGAAATTGCAGCCGCAATGGGTTTTGCAAAGTCCACTGTGGCTACAACCCTGCAAACCCACGCTAACTGTGGCCCCCCTACCAAGAAGACCTCAACTTGTGCCCGTACTTTGACTGAAGGTGACACAGCCCATCCCCTTATGATGGCCATTATGGAACGTGACCTGTGGATGCCCCTGGTCCAGGTACGTCTCCAGTTGGGACTCCACAGCATCTTCACCAACAAAAGAACAGTGAATTTGTGGATGCACGGAGCTGTGGTTGCTGCTAGAATCTTGTCCAATCAAGTTCTCAGTGGCCCCATTTTGGTGGACACTGACCCCTACAATTCAACTATTATTAATTTTATCAAAGGAAGGGCAATGAGGGCATGTAATGACGTAATCTTCCTGTTGTATGCTAAGATATCTTTAAGTATCCAAGATTTTGGAGAGAAGTGTATCCAGTCTGACGTGTACAAGTACGGCCCAATATTGTATTGGTTTGTTGGGGTTTTATTGGCAATTTCCCCATTGGGCGTCAATTATTACTTGGCAATATTGAACACTGCAGATGGGTATGCCTACCAGACGGAGCTCAAGGCCATGCTGGAGGAGTGGGCCACACAAAACACCATTCACACAGTTGTACTGAGTGCGGAGATGGAGCAACGGTAATGGGCTACCCAAGAAATCAGGGCTGCGGGGCATACCTGCTGGTCCTACCCCATCAACTATGCCAACATGCATCTTGCAGATGTATGTCTCTACAATTTTGGTTCTGCTCTCAGGCGCCTAAAGCCTGCCATCTACAACAAACTATGCACCCAAATTGATAAGGGGTATGAGCTTTTCCCTTCTGCGTCCATCCAGGACTTATTTGATCTCATCATCTTCTATGCAAGTGATAGTGATAAGTCCAGAAAGGACCCCTGTCTCCCCCCACGCCAGTCCATCTGTTTTGTCAAGCCAGTATATGGGACGGAAGAAGAATTTGAGCAATTGAAGCAATCAGCTCTTGCTGCCCCTTCCCAGTCAACAAACCCTGCCTTTCCAACCCCCCATCAAGCCACCTGCCTTCCAACCCTGACTCCCAAATCACCACCCATTCCCTCACCACTATCTCTGATGCCATCCCTTTCACAGGCGCAGATGAAGGCAATGTTTATTTGCCCATTCCCTCCCCTACTTGTCCTTTGATGAGTAAAATAAAACTTTTCTTTGTGACAACTTATTGAAGTCAATATCTCTCTTTCAATTCATAATTAATAATACTTTCTTTTTACATTATCAACATTTCTCATTATTAATACAATGTTGTACATTTTACAAATAGCTTAAAATTATGAGCATACATATTTTTCATCATCATTAATAAATTAAAGACAATAAACGTAAATATTGGATTAGAATATTGCAATTAGATGTCAACTATTGATATTTAGAAATTATGTGCATAACTCAAAGCATTTTGTTTAATAAATGTCACTATAAACTAGGTCTTTTTCATTGTAATTTATCTAAATGGACTGTGTTTATATTAGAGAGCCATTAACACTTAGTAAAAATATTGATACATAGTGCATTTTACAGCCTGTGTATTTACCTATTGGTAATAATTCTGTAAACTTTTCAGTCAGATTTTTTGAGTAATAATAATGTAATGTGTTAATAAATTACAGTTTACTGTCATTAATTGGTTGATTTTCTTTGCTATGGAAATTGTGCATTTTCTGATATTTACGCACTAGTATCCAATTGGTTAGCTTCACATCCAATCACACAGCAATAGGAAAACAAGCCGCCACCCCAAGACTGGATGTGGTCAGGAGGCAGCTTGTTTTCCTATTGCCTGAGCAATTGGAGGTGAAGCCAACCAATTGGATAATAGTGCGTAAATATCAGGAAATGCACAATTGCCACAGTAAAGAAAATCAACCAATTAATGACAATAAACAGTAATTTATTAACACATTACATTATTATTACCTCGCAAAATCCAACTAAAAATTTCATAGAATTATTACCAATAGGTAAATATACAGGCTGTAAAAAGCACTATGTATCAATATTTGTACTAAGCGTTAATGGCCCTAATATAAACACAGTCAATTTATTTTAAATTGTAATGAAAAGACCTAGTTTACAGTGACATTTATTAAACAAAATGCTTTGAGTTATGCACATAATTTCTAAATATCAATAGTTGACGTCTAATTGCAATATTCTAATCCAATATTTACGTGTATTGTCTTTAATTTATTAATGATGATGAAAAAATATGTATGCATTGAAGATAGTACTATAAAAACCAGTTTTTTGATGGAATTCAAACATTATGTCAACAATCTATAACTTGATCAACAAATTAGAAGCACACCTGCAAAAGGTTGTTGAAATAGAAAGAAATATAAGGGAAATAGTGACAGGGAAGCTGGGTAACAAGGGCCAGCCACTAATCCAGTCAAAAGAAGATGCTCTGGATAAATTGGGAAATATTATAGATGAAAAGAATAAGGAAAAATTACTTAATCTACAGGGAACAATTTTATCAAGTCTAAAGTTCAACAACACAGCCTACAATTTGTGGGAGTTCTGGCAGGGGGCCAAAGAAAACAATAATATCAAACTGATTGAAGAAACATAAATTCAAAAGGAAACCAACACCAATGAAGAGGAAACCAACCAAATGGAAACAGATGAAAATGAAACACAAGCAAGAAGCAGAAGCGCTTCAAGAAATACAGAAGCTTTATCAACTGAAACCCAAGAAGAAACACAAGTTTCAAGAAATATAAGAAAAATTAAGCCTAGAAAAATTAATGAAGAGCATCCAACACTCATGAAGTTTGCCAAAGTGGCGCCTGTGGCTGAGGGGGCCACAGGGGAAACAATTAGTAAGTCTTTTTATGTTTTACTTATATTTATTTTAGTCATCACCAGGAATGGGGATGAGGTCGCAGAAATGGCAGCTTATACGCTGAGTTGGTTTTACAGGGGTTAACAGTCACTGGTGGCCCCTGTAAAACAAATAAATAAAATAATCCAACAGAATATGAATATTTTTTTAATATTGAAGCTCAAGATAGGAAATATTCACCACTTGCAGGGTACCTGCCATGGATAAGAGAAGCATATGAACTAGGATCAATTATCAAAATCAAAGAAATGAATGAAATTCACGGGGATATCAAACTGAACTTTAATGAATACATATACAAAAGCATTCAACAATTCCCCTTCACAAACATCAACAAATATTAAAAGAATTTAATAAAAACTGACTTTCAAATAGGAAATGAATATTTGAAATCTGCAATTTTTAATGAAGTTTTTAAGGCACTATTAAATAAAGTCAGGGATGCAGTCCTTGTGAATAATTTTAAACCTTTATTTATTTCATTCACCAAGGCCTGGGGGGCTGATTCAAGTCAGGCACCCCTGGAACCCTCTTCAAATTCAACCAAACGTCCTATATTAATAGGTTAGTACAAACATTCAAAAAATTATGCATGTTCTTGGAAAAGTATACCTTGCAAAGAATCCACGTTGTGGTATACCTGGGAATCCTCCTCCACTGCATATTAAAAACCAACATCAAAAAGTTGGAGGATGTACCTATTCAAATGAATATTTGCCACGTAGCCCTTGACCGCCAGAAGACACCACAGGGATACAAGACAGTTGAGCACGTCCTCTATGATTCATTTGCATTGGCAAGCTATACAGGTACTACATGCCCCCCAAAAAAACCTGCTAGTTGATTTGCTCACCCGCCTGCCTTTTATCAAACAATCAGCAACCACCGGGGTACAGGGCGCCACCCCTCTAGCAATCACATCCAGGGTTGTCCACCACGTACAGAAGAGTATGTGGATCCAATTAGATGCATTAGCCAAAAATTTAATTTTGGGGTATAATTCCCCAGAATAATCACATCCCTTTGCAGTTAGCATCCCCCATTAAATATTTTTCCCTTGCAAATTAATTTTTTTTACTTTTTATATTTTAATACTAAATTTTTTAATACTGAAATATGTACTATTAGAATTTTAATATCAAATATTTTTGATATTAGAATAGATCACAATTTAATAAAAATAGTTAAATTTCAAATATTTAAACTTTAATATTTAACTTTTATGATTTATAATTATAATTTTACTTTTAATTTTTTAATTTTTATTTTAAATTTTAGTATGTAAATTATAATATTAATATATATAAATATATTACAAGACATTAGTTAAAGTTGCAACCACGTCAAATATTAAAAATAAGTTAAAAATGTTTTTATTTATTAGCTTGTCAAGTACGGGTTTATTTATCACATAGATAAACATCAAGAATTGAATTTATCTGCATCATGCGGCCTGCTCCACTATTGTTCTAAACAAATGATTGTTTAGAACTTGAATTACCTTTCCCTTGTAATGTGATTTGGTAAACATATTTGATATACTTGACCTGCGTCCTAAGGACTAATTAGTAAGCAATACATGAAAATCATTGGTGGTCATGTTGTGTGGCTATAGTGGCACTGAAATAACACGGATCAGATGATGACATGCAAGGTCCAATTTGTGGCTTAAAAAAGCCAAAGTACCATCAACAAGTCACAATTAGTTAAATAAACTAATTTATTTCTATCTTTTTTAATTTATTTATTTGTTAGCGCAACAGTCAATATAATATTCAGTGCATTAGAATAAAAATATTTGTCCTCATACCTAGTATAATTAATTTTACTTACCTTTTCTACGTATTCTTAAATGTCTATAATACATTCAAACGTCACATTATTATATATAAATAATAATTATTGAGTCCTAATAAAAACAAAATAAACAAAATTAAAACTAAATAAAACCCAGAGTGCCCATTTATCTGATTAGCTTGGAGGCCAGGGCTTTTGGGAGGAAGGATTCTGAGTGCTCATAGAAAGCTGCCACCACATCAGGTGGCATTGTAAATTGGCTGATCTTGAGAATATTGAATAGATTCTCAGCATCCTGAGGAAGGCCTTGTTTCCCCTTATTCTTGATCCAACCAAACACCTCCTCAATTAGATTCAGGAATGGGAAATATGGCAGAGGAAGAGAAGTCTCATTGGACAATCAGTAAGTTGGTGGCTGGAGGTGTGGCTGTTTTTGTTGATGGGGGGGGAATTTGGACACAACCAGATCCACTTTGTGGAGCCCAGCATTATCAAGCACAACAACATTGATTGTGCTGCTGTAATTTCTCCGGAGGTACTCCTTGACGGCTCAGAGAAAATTGAGAAAGGTCCCGCTGTTATGGGAGCCTTTAATCATCTGATACTGGTCTAACCTGCAAGGACCAAGAAGCGTAACCATGGAATAGGTCTGGGAACAGACAGCTGCTCAATGGGCTACACCGTCCTTGGACCCCTTCTCAACCCACCCATGCCTAGACCTGAGTGAAGAGGAAAACAATGATTCATCAATATAGAAGAACTGGACATTCCCAGTCTCCTTTAGTGCCAGATATGTCTTGGCATAAATGCGTCAATCCTCAATGGTCTTTTCACTGTTTCTATTGTACAGAGAAACTCCGAGCACCTTCCACAAGAAGCCCAAATCAACCATTGCTTTGTAAACAAGGGCTTTAGAAATAGAAAGCCCAAACTCTGTGGCAAGCATTGATTGGATACCAAGTGTGTCCAGGTGGCAATCCTTGGCTACCCACTGCTTGATTGCATCAATATGAACGGGCTGAAGGAGTTTGGGCTGCCGCTTAGCCTTGGTGGATTTGGCAATTTGCCCGGTGTTGCCATACTTGGTATTGATGTTTGCAATGTATCTGGCTGTGACACCAATCAGGACGCAATATCCCAAACCGCCATTCCCCCATTCAAGCAGTTGACAAGAGCTTCACACTCACTATCCGTCAACCAACGCCAGCCCTTGGCAGGTACCACAGCATCCTGGCTACCAGGCTCAACACAGGGGACAGGGACCTTTGTGTAGAAGGTGGGATCACGCTTGCTTGCAGTGGCGCCGTCAATGGTTGAATACATAATAAGCGCAGATGGTTCCTTGTTGGTGGCCAATGGCTTGTAGGTGGTGTCAAAGACGCAGGAGCAGGAAGTAGCAACTCTTGGGTCAAGAGTGCGGGGCCAGGTGACAACTGGGTAAACAGTGGAGGTGTAAGTAACCTCAGTGTTCCTGGTGACCCTGATGTAGGAGACTTTGGTAGCAGGCCTTGAAAGTGGCTTCTGCCTGGGATTCAAGCTGGTAGTTCTGGCTTGGGATGCGGGAGGTGGTTGGCTGGCGCTGACACCTTGGGAGGCCTGTGGATTGGCATGACTCCCCTCAAGTTGGGTTCTGGGTCTGTTCTTGGACCCTCTGGGACGCCCTTGTGGACAGGCTGCCCCGCAGACTGGTGCAGGAGCAGGTTGGGAATGCAATTGACAGTCCATAAACATAAAATAAAAAATATATTTTAGATTAAAAATATGTATTTATTTGGATTTATTGGTTTAGTTGTGGGTAGTTGTTTTCTCTTGATTTAGCCTTGAATAGTAGCAGAGTTTCTATATCTGTGATTTGAAGTGAATAATATTGTATCCTTTCCAGTTTTGGATGATTTTAAAGTTTAATCACTTTTTATGTCTAATTATGGTTATTAGATTGAATTTTTAGTTTGATTTTAGTTGTGGTGGAGCTTCTTTATTTGGGTTGGTGTTTCCTAGTGTGCTTAGTGTACATTAAATTTGGATTCCAGTTCCTGCAATTAATATCTGAGTTTACTAGTGGCATTCAAAAGTGATTTGAAATTTGAAATTTGGTTCTTGGATTTGACAATCCCGCAATTTCAAAAAACATAGTAAACTTAATGAAAATGGCTGATAGATTTGAACGCTTCAAATCTGATTCCAGTTAATTCATTTTGTCCATTGAAAATATACAGTTTGACTTGAACTTTGCAAAGTGTCTATGAGTTCCCGCATTTTCAAATATTCAAATAAAAATACAAAAAAATCAATTTAATTAAAAAAAGGCCATCCTGCAAAAGTGATTCAAAATTTGGACCAAGGATTTGACAATCCCGCATTTTTACGTTCAGGTTCTGAATTTACAATACTGGATTACACAGATATATTTATATCACTCTTGTCAAATAAATATAAAAATGAAATTTAAAAAATTAAATGTAAAGTGTACAAGTTAGAAGTAAATTTTATTAACACATATTATTATGCTTTTATAGAGACCTTCTCCAGGAGTTTTTTTTGCAAAAATTGTTTGCTAAAATAAGAATTAGAAAAATTAATAATTTTAAAAAGTAAAATTTAAAAGTGTAGCTTATATTGAGGAAAGAGATTTTTATTGAGGGCGCCTATAGTGGGTTCTTTGGTATGTACCTCCCTGGCAATGGAGGTGGTGCATAACCTCCACTGCCACACTGTATATGTAAATTCACTTCCTCATTTGGCTTTGGATCAAACCATTTCCCCCCTGCCGCACCAAGAAAAGTTCCAAAACAATAGCCAAGCCACTCAACTCTTTAGGGGATTTGGTGCACACTGTGGATGAGAGATTTTTTCTGGCTTACCCTGCAGATCCTCTGGCTCTGGTTGCTCTGCCCTGGGAAGAAACACTGGTTAATTTGGATTACTTGTTGGCATGGTGTCAGCCACTTTTAAAAATAGTCAGAAAAAGCCAATCAAAAGACGCCACATTGATGCACAGAAAGTCCAACAAATCTCAAATGCCTGGGATGCCCTTCAGCCAATCAGGTGGAGCCACAGAAATCAGCTTGGAACTTTCCAGCACCCCTGGACTTGGCCAGCAAAATTTCTCCCCCAACCAATTAGATGTAGTTCAAACGGTCATGAGATCAAATCCCTGGCAACTCACCCCTTTGAACAGACCAAGGGGATGTTGAGTCCCCTGCTTGTCAATTTTCCATTCACATTAAAAAACCTGGAATTTGTTGCTAAAAATGCTTGTTATTTATTTGTTGAAACTCTGTTTGGGTTTCTCTTATCAATCTACAAAGTGTTAGTTGCTTCTGCCTTGAAACTTACCTTGTTGTTGTCCTTTTTGAGCCCTGCCGCCTCCTTGATACTACTAGAGACCAGGGTTTCACTTAGTTGTTGTCTGATTGAACTCTTGCTTTAAAAAATTAAGCTCAAACTTGAAATTTTAGTTAAAATTAGTATAAATTTCTACTATTACTTTGAATTTACCTGTTTTTGCTTTGAATTTGAACCCGCTTTTGCTCCTGACTATACCTGTCAGGGATTTCTTCCCTGACTACATTAATTTTATGAATGATCCAAAGTATACAAAATCAACACAAAAAGTCAACAACAAAGTCTTGGACACCATGTGCAACTTGGTTTTCAAACTAGACAGAGATAAGACCTGGAACCCTAATGACAAGCCAAATGTTATCCTACATTCAACTGGTCAACTTATATTACCTTTTTATATTGATATCTTTCTTTTGACTTTCTATCCCAACTTTGGTTCTGCTTCTGCAATAGTTAGTAGCTTACTAAGACATGTTACTTACTGTAAAGTTACTCCTCCCCCTTAGGCCTCCACTTCAATTCCTGCCAAATGCTTGGGAATTTCTACCAAATTATGTTTGAATATTTATCAAAAAGTTACTGAAAAAGCCCAAGAAAAGCCATCAATTTAATATTTTGGAATTATTCAGAAGATGCCTCCACCTAACCCACCCAAGAGACACCTCTGGTTAAATATCATATTCAAGAGCGGCCAGGAGCAGTGGTAATTGCATCTAAAGCATATTCCTGATGTTAGTTGGTTCAGTTTTCCTTTTGAATATGTCTGTTCAAAATTTGTCAAGATCTTTCTTCCTCAAGAAATGAATTTGTATCCGCTCATTTCATTGGTCAATTTGTTTGTGATATTCAATCTACCACCCCAATCCTATCCCATCCCTTAAATGAATGCAAGAGTTGTAAAAGACCTTGCTTCATCATTCTCTACTCTAATAAAGTTCAAAATTTGTTAGTTTAATTTGGCCTTCTAGTTTTACCTGTTGCTTTTGGTGTTCAGTTGATTCATTCTCCCCCTTGGCCTCCCAGGAATTGTTGGCAGCAATCCTTTGGCTGTTGCTGAAACCACAATTTTATTGTGGTTGAGAGCTTGGTTTTATTTCCTCTTAACCTGCTCCCCAATTCTTACACTTACTGTTCAAAAGATGATTGGCTGCCTTCATCTTCCTTGCTGCTCTTGAATCCACTGGCTCTATATCTTGACATGGCTCTGTACTTGATCTACCCTAAGATTAAGCATGTAAACTGCTTAATTTTTCCAATCTTTTGGCTTGTTCTTGGTGACTCTTCTTTAGCTATGATCTTAGACAGATAATCAAGCCCTAAATTGAGGCACTTATGGTACAGGTATTATTTTTAACCATAAGTTTCATGAGATTCCTTGATAAATCCCCTTCTATCCCAATATCCCCTTAAATTTTCCAGTATCTATTGGGATATTTAAGTGAGAAACTTTTATCATTACTACTTGTTCTAACAATAAAGATGATCTTTTATTCTTAAAACTTGACCACACTTATTCTTGAAATCCTTTTTTGAAGCCATGAAGGGAAGTTATTTCATGTTCTGGTTTCTAGTCCCTTTCCTTTCTGTGATATTGGCTCTTGAAAATCCAACTCCCACTACAGACTGGCATAACTCCTCTACCAATGACTCCCACCAGAAGGAGTCCCTGGCCAATGGTTGGTTCAAATAAACCTCAGGACACTGGGGAAGAAAGTTCCAGTATGGCTGATCCAAAACTCTACCTCCACCTGCTGAACATTCTTTGGTTAGAACAAATGCCTTCTTCTACCTGTTGACATACTTGGTAAGATATTATCTGCTGGGAAGGTTCAGTTCTATGATAGGATGGTTTTCATATCTAGGCCACTTTGGTCACCTTTATATGGGTACAGTTCCAATTTGTTTGGTCATTGAAGGGCTTAACTTAGGGGCCTTGGCTCACAAGATTGGGGACTTATTCCCTTTTAAGTGGGTCCCTGACAATACCTGAGCTGCCCAAGATCTCCTCCAAGCCGTTGTGAAAGTATTTCCTGTTCCTGCTTGTTTTTTTCTTGTGGCTAGTACTTCCTTGATCAAATTTATTTCCTTGATCTCTAAAAAATTCACCCCTGGACTCCAAATTTTTTGGAAATTACAAATATGAGCCTCCCTGTGCTGAAATTTGTGGTATTTTCTCTGGCTCTCTTTTTGTTGCTCCTTTGGACAACTTCCCCCAATTTATGGTCTCATATCTCCTCTTTGTCTTGCCTTGTGACTGAAAATCCTTCTAGTCTCCTGCATCTCCCTAGTGGTCTCCTTATTTATTGGGAGGCTCTAGTCAAGAGCCTGACCTGCAACAAATTGGACTTGCACGCTGCCAATCACACCACACTTGCTTCTGTAGTTGAGGAGGCAACTGCAACCTCTCCCCTCAGTCTGGAGGAGAATGACTCAATGCCCCCAAGCTCATGCAATTCTGGTGCCCGCCCCCACTTGTACGCCTTGATTGCTCACCAGGTTAGTGCTGATGGGATTGAATGTGTACTTCCATCAATTGTACCCTGTGTCTTCTCTTTGGTCCCCCCTCAGAGTGGCCGTCCCAGTAATCCACTGGACGGCATCCTGATGGTTTTTCTCACCAGGATGGGAGCCAAACTTAATTAGTTTAGCCCCCCTCTCTTACAGTATACAGTGGATACACCCTGATTGAAGTATTCTCTGCAGCTAGTAAAAGGAAGGATGGTGAGGTGGGAGTTCAGGAGCAGCTTTTCTGCTGGGGCTGCAGTCCTGTAATCCCTGCCAGGACCAGGGCGTCCTGTATCATGTGGTCAACTGAGTTGTAGCCCGGGGGGACCTTCTTTCTATCCAGGGAGAGCCTGGCCTTGTCAATACTGAGAAGAATCCCATCCAGGTCCTCTACGCTGGCACCCATCCCAAAGAAGAAAAGATATCCCAGGTAAACCACAAGGTGAAGCCTTTGCCCAGCAAAGGCTTCAGTAAATTTGCGCAGTTTGTTGTATACAGCGCTAATCTTCTTCTCATATTTGGTCTTGCCAAAGATAAGATTTATTGCCAAGGGGAGCACTGTCTCATCTGCACCCAGGCCAGCCCAAAGTCTACCAGGAGGACTTTAGTCTTCTTTGTAACTGTTGCATCTGCAACAGCCAATTTCCCCACTGTGTGCCCAAAGTTCTCAAGGAGGTAAGATAGAGTGTGCTCCACCAGGAAGCAGAAGCAAGCAGCCGCATGGGCCTGGCCCATCTCTGTTATATTCTTGAATAGGAGTGTTGCCAGGACGTCCCAAACAAGCTCAATGGAGTTTACACAGTAAAATCCATTGAGGACCTCCAGGTCAAGGCAGACCAATTAGGCATCCTTGTAGGCAGTAACTGCCCACTCAGATGCCCCCTTGATATGTGAAAGCCCAGCCAATGCCTCCCTGGACATCAGGAAGGTACCGTGAATCCTATCCTTGAGCTCCTGCAAGACAGGGGGGGACAGAAACAGCTTCTTGGTATTGTAATTGGCATAAATGGCATAAAAGGTGGCAGGAAAAAAGGGACCAGGACCTGGCGTAATTTGTGTCTATGTTTTCTAAAAAAACAGGTGAGTATTTCCAAATCTTTATTAATTCATTTTTTTAGATTACATTCTTGGGTTTCCTCCTTGCCTGCAGCTGTCAGGATTATCCTGACATGAATTAACTAGCCAATAGAAATTGTGAAGTATCCAATATCTGGGCCAGGTAACAGTAAAATCACAATTTACTCAAAGATGGGTATTCATGCATTTTGCATGAATAGATTAATGCATGAATGTTCCTATTCATGCAAGCGTAACTCATCAAGAACAAAATGAGAATTGATGCTTGTACTTGCATTAGAAAGGTCTTGCCAAGCCTGAAAACTTTCCTTAAGCAATAGCGACTTGTCAAGAACCCCAATCACAAGCAAAATCAATATGAAATGAACTTCTGGCATAAATTAACTGGTTGCATGAAAATGATATCATATCATGCATGCAACTGTATATCAGCAAATATGAATTGGATCCACATGTCCAACTCCCACATTCAAAAGCCCTTGTCATTTCAAATATTTATTATTAAGTAGTGAGCACTTGTCAAGAACCCAGATTGCAAGCAAATTTGAGTAGAGTACGGGACTATGACAGTAACAGGTGACAACTTTATTTGACATGCATCAAATGCACTCTCTGCACCCACTATTCTTACAAAATCTCCCCTCACTACCTTTCACCTATAAATAAATGAAATTTGACTAGCTGATAGCTAAGCTATCATTGAAGTTCAACCCAATCTCTTGTTATCTATTTTTCTCTTTAATTATAGAAAGTAAGTTCTGCTGTGTCTTTACAGCTGGGCTTTACAGCAGCCTCATCTGGCTTGGCCATCTTTGGTACAATCAGCTGCGCAGACATCTCAGTGTCCTCCCTGCAGGCCCTCTTGGTTGGTTTAAGAGGTTCATACATCTTAGGGTCATTGGTACAGACAGACGGCACAGAAAGGGCATAGGACTTGAATTGCAAGCCCTCAACCACAGTTTTTTGAATGTTGAGCAGGCGCTCAATGGTACTCTCAATGTGTCAGGCATTTTGGTCATTAATGCCTTGGCTGTCACCCTGTCAATTTCTTGCCTTTGAGGACAGCAGACTTTAATTTTTCTTTGACCTCTTGGTCAATTTCCTTGATTTCAGCTATTGCTAAGACAAGGTCTTTTAATAGCTTTTCAAGTTCTCTCATTGATTTTTTACTAACCTTTCCATATGTTTTTATAGCTTTCATCCCAATAAACTATGTGATATTCCAATATAATTTCTCTTTTTTATCCCTGTTTGTTTTCCCATTTACTTCAATATCTCATCTTTTTACCCATTGTGTATATGTTTTACGCTTATCTCAAAACATGTTGTTTGCTTTGTGTTGGCATTGTTTTCTTAATTGCCATATTATTTTTAACACCCAAACACAGCCCATAGTGAAAATATTAACAACAATTTGGAGGTCAGCTAAATTTAAATTAAAAAATTATAGGTTAATTGTGTTTAGACAAGTTGTTGCTGATCTGAATTCAAAACCTTAATGGTAAACTTTAAGCCAATCTGGAGCTGAGTGATAAAGTGATTGTTGTGACATAAAAGTCATTCAATAATATTTTGGTGCATGTGTGCTAATTAATCTGAGTGACTGGGTATTTTCCATTGTGCGCCATTATTGCTGTGGCAAGTTGTTGGTGGAATAGTGCTCAATCAGCTGCTGGGTTAACACTAGTCCATCAAAAACTTGTCACAGCAATAATGGCACATGATGGCAAAATACCCAGCCAATCAGATTAATTAGCACACATGCACCAAAGAATTATTGAATGACTCTTTATATCACAACAATCACTTTATCACTTGGCTCCTGATTGGCTTAAAGTTTATCATTAAGGTTTTGAATTCAGATCAGCGTCAACTTTATCTAAACACAATTAACCTATAATTTTTTAATTTAAATTTAGCTGATCCCCAAATTGTTGCTAATATTTTCACAAGGGGCTGTGTTTGGGTGCTAAAAATAACTGTGTTCTAGATCTAGATACACAGCATAGTAAATATATGATTTTATATAAATAAACTGAACATAAATAATAAAGCCAACTATAAAAAAAGAGAAAATGAACAATTAAAATTCAAGATAAAGATAATATAAATATAGAAGTTGGGCAATAGAGAGTTTATTTGGGACAGGAAGAGTGATACCTACTAGGCATAATAGCGCAGGAAGGAAGGCAAAGAGCTGGTGCTGGCCTGGGGGGTCTGGGGTTGGGTGGGTGAGGCTGGCAGGTGAGAGGTGGTACTGGTGGGGGTTGACCCAATTGGATTTATTGTGATGACTGCCATATGTCACTTGTAATATTCTTTGTCTGTCATTGGTTGGATTGGCTGGTAGACAGGTGTGGCACAGGGTGAGAGGTGTTTGTCTTTATGTGATTGGTTGCCCATGTTCACATGAAAGACAATTTGGGCAAACAAGTCAGCAACCATCTGTCAACCAAAGAGAGACTTGTGGTCTAGGACTCCAAGATAAAGATCATAAAATGCATGTGAGTGGCACTCCTGAAGTGTGTCTCCAATATTAAAGAACACAACATTGACCAGATGAATGTCTGCATGGCTGTCTGGGTAGACTGAGGCCTGATGTCTGTGTCCTTTGATTGACTCAAGAGCAGTGGAGCTACCCTCCATCTGGTGGCTCAAGAAAACCCAGTAGATGGAATTTGAGCTATCCTAGGAGTTGAGCAATTCACTGAGGATGTGGCTGTACTTGTAGCCATTGGTAAAATCTGGGGGTTTCTGATAGTAGACAAAACCCTTGGCTGAAACAGCCAGAAATGCACCAATGAACGTCCCCTTCTTGACCTTCTTCCTTCCCTTTTGGGTGGTGGCTCTTCCTTGATTGCCAAAATTGTCAAAAGCTATTAATAGCTTGTAGTAGGCAATGCACATGATGTCATTAGATAAACTTGTTAGGCATTGAACCAGGGTGGATTTGATGGCAGGATCATATGGGGAATCCTCACTATCATCCCATTGGTTGCCAGCAACATTGGTAAGTACCCAGACTGAAGTCACTTTTCCATACATCCAGAGCTGCACTATGCGCTTAGAAACCCATATGGCATGGTGTGCAAGTTGTTTCTTGACCTGGGTCAGGGGAAGCTTGGGGCCCCACTGCAAGAGATCAAGCATAATTGGGTATGTATTGTTGATTTGGGACTTGGGGTCCTTCTTTGGCTTCTTGGTTGTCCCAATCAGATTCTCCTTATTCATCAGGTTGTTTAATTCCCGCGTTATGGTGGACTGGGTAAATTTCAATTGGTCAGCAATCTGATTCCAGGACAGACCCTGCAGGTTCAGTACCACAGTTTCTTGGAGAATTTGGGCAGTAATGATTCTGCATTTGGGATTCTGGGCCAGGGGAGCTGAAGCCTGATTGGCTGTAGGAGGGCAGGTTGGCTTTTAGAGGGAAGTTGTTCCAAATTAAGGTTGCCATCCTGACTGGTTGGTTGATGGGCAGCTTATGCGGGGGTGGGTACGGGAGCGGGGGCAGAGCTAGACGCTAAGTGACTACCAAACAAATCAAAGCCATATGGGTTGGGGTCAGGTACAGGTCAGCTTTGTTGTTACCTGCCTCAAAGGCTTGGGTGTAAACAGGTGCTTCCACATCCTGAGCCTCGCCTCCATTGAATCTGGATTGGCTGCTGCTGCCTTGGTTGCTGGTGCTGTCAAAAATGGTGCTAGTAAAAATCATTATAAAAAACCTAGTATAAAATCACTAAAAGTAGAAGTTTACATTTTTATGATTTATTTTTATTGTAATCTCAAGTCCATATTTGGAAGGCTCTCAAAACAATTTCATACAAATCAGGAGCCATGAAAATGAATAGAAAACCCTTGTTCCTAAATTGGACAGCTGTTGATTGGCTGTTAAACTGTTATTTCTCTATTTTAGGCTGCTCATACTACACATCTTGTGTGACTCCATTTTGTTTTGTGCTTGTGGAATATTGCTTCTAGATTGCTCAAATTTTGTTTCATTTTAGTCCTTCTGTTGGTGCCTCATATGAATCCTGATTGGATTATAATATACTCTGGAATTACATCCATCCATCTCACTTGTTGTGTTAGTTCATTTTGTTTGTGGTTCAAACAACACCGCTTGATATTTGCTATAAT
This sequence comes from Entomophthora muscae, assembly GCA_014839935.2. Lineage (NCBI taxonomy): Eukaryota > Fungi > Entomophthoromycota > Entomophthoromycetes > Entomophthorales > Entomophthoraceae > Entomophthora > Entomophthora muscae. The sequence goes on from QTSX02003708.1 coordinate 164,752, forward strand.
TTTGTATACTGTAAATTCAGAACCTAAAAGTAAAAATGCTGGATTGCTAAATTCTTTTGAGTGAACTCAGCAACTTAATGGAGTAATTTTCATCCCAGAACAACTTACTTTTTATATAAAAGAATGAAAAATATTCCAGTAAGTTGGTGAGTTTACACAAAAGAATTTGGCAATCCCACATTTTTACCTTTAGGTTCTGAATCTACAGTAATGGGCTAGTGAAATTTTTATTTTTTATTTGACAGAATGTTTATTAACTGAATTTTTAAAATAATTGAATCATGAATCTTGCGCAACTTGGATTTTGCTCAAAAACTGAAATCATTTTGTTTAAATCTGAAGTATTTTTGGTTGTTGCCATAGCTTTTAAAACTACTGTAATAGCCTTACTTGAGTGATAACAAAGGGCAAGATGACAACAAGCAGTCACAGTATTTATAAACCACTGATGGACAGCAGGTGCTTAAAAAGGTTGCTGCATTTTGCAACATGATGCCTATGTCCTGTGGTGTGGCTGAGCCTGTGGAGTTGCTTCCCAACGCCAAAAAGCCCAAGTACCACATTATTCCCAATGCCACCTGTGAGACCTTCATGAGGCTCATGGAGGAGACACCAGACTACAAGAAGGCCACAGCCATTGTCATTATTTTGGAAAAAAATTTGCACACAGACTCTGCACAACCTACCTGAAAACAGGTTCTGTTCTCCTGTCAGAGAAATCCAAACACAAGTGTTGGGTTCCTGGTCACCAGTCCCCAAAGTGTGTCCTGGGTTGTAGCCAGGGACCGGCTTGGAGGAGTTGTCATTCTCCAACAGTGGTGAATGGTTGGTTAGGAGCTTTTACTTGGCCTGCATAAGAGCAAACTCCTCCAGTATCTTCCCAATCACTAGGCAAGCGTCTCCCCCATGCACTTGTACTTCAGTAGGTGCCAGCCCTTATGTAGGCCAATACCAATCCTGTAATAGTCTTGCAAACTCTCCCCCAATAAACTCTCTTCCTCTATTTGTCATTTCCAGATGCCTAGTCACCTTCTCCCACTCCTCCTGGGCAGACTTAATAGAGGCAAACTTCCTGCACCCTAGACAATAGGATTCCTTGTCCCCTGGGCTAGGATAGAAAATGTGGGGTAATTGACTCATAGGACTTATATCCTTTCTTAACGCAGGAAATTTGGATAGGGGTTGTAATAGGTGCTTTATTCACAGTCAGAAGGAAGATCCCCTTAGAAACCTTCTGATATATGGCCTTGGGATAGGGAATAATGAGGGGTTTGTGCCAATCCTTGGAGCCCTTTAACAATCTCTTGGACTCCTTGTACTTGGTCTTTGGCTCCTGCACCTTGGTCTTGGGCTCCTGTGTTCTAATCTTGGGCTCCTGCAGTCTGTTCCAGCTCTTGCTTCCTATTCTTGGTCTTTGGCTCCTTTTGTAGCTTTTGTGGCCTTTGTAATCCACTTGATCCAGTCCCTGAAGAGTCTCAGATAGCTCTCCCTTTTATAGCCCCTTGTTTCAGACCAAAAACCTCTCTTAGAACTCTAGCTTTCAAGAGCTTAAACTATCCTGTTTTTCTCCTTCTATAATATATTAAACCTTTAAACTTACTTCAGCCAATGAAAGCCCTGAATTTTCTGCTTCTGCTCCTCATTTTTTAGGCTTTAACTCTTAAGTTAAAGCCCTTAAAACACTGATCAAATAGACTCCAGCTTGCAGCCAATCACACGCCTTGATTCAACAGTTTTGCCAAAAAGGTTTCCTTGGATGACCTGTCCTTGACCCTGGTTTGAACTTGAGGCTACCTTGCTCCAGGTAAACAACTGCTCCATGTTTTGAACGGTTTCACAGTAATTCCCGTCATGTTTCCCCAGCAAATCTTGAGCGCTTCCACATATGTTTTACTTAGGCAAATTTTGACCCCTCAATTTTTCAATGTTTCTCCATGTTTCTTTCAACGTTTTGCAACTTCAAACCTGCTTGCTGCTTGTTTTTTTGCCTCTCCTAGTTGTTCTTAGCAAAATTTGCTCTTTTGCCCTTACAGTTTCTCCGTTCTTTTTCCAGCTTCTTTCTGGCTCATTTCCTCTTCAATTCTTCTTTTTAAAATAACATATAGTTCTAACAAACTATATGTTGTTTTTAATCCTCTTTCTTTATTATTATATGATTTCAATTCCTTTTTTAACCATAATCAGGCAGTATTTAATTATTATTTAACTGCTTCTTTTTATCTATTTTCCTTTCAAAAGATACCAAAATCAGCTCTTCCAGCCTCTGCATCCAGTCTGGCTAGTTCATCCTCTCAGCTCTTCAGTCCTTCACCACAAACTTCTGGTCCTTTGGCCATCCTGCTTTATGATCAGATAGTCCTGCATCATAATTGTGAGAATTGGGGAGCAGGTTAAGAGGAAATAAAACCAAGCTCTCAACCACAATAAAATCATGGTTTCAGCAACAACTAAAAGATTGCTGCCAACAATTCTTGGGAGGCCAAGGGGGAGAATGAATCAACTGAACACCAAAAGCAACAGGTAAAACTAGAAGGCCAAATTAAACTAACAAATTTTGAACTTTATTAGAGTAGAGAATGATGAAGCAAGGTCTTTTACAACTCTTGCATTCATTTAAGGGATGGGATAGGATTAGGGTGGTAGATTGAATATCACAAACCAATTGACTAATGATATGAGCAGATACAAATGCATTTATTGAGGCAGGAAGATCTTGAAAATTTTTGAATGGACATAGTTGAAAGGAAAACTGAATCAACTAACATCAGGAATATGCTTTAGATGCAATTACCACTGCTCCTGGCCGCTCTTGCACATGATATTTAACCAGAGGTGTCTCTTGGGTGGGTTAGAAAGGGGCATCTTAAGAATAATTCTAAAATATTAAATTGATGGCCTTTCTTGGGCTTTTTCAGTAATCTTTCAGATAAATATTCAAACATAATTTGGTAGAAATTCCCATGCATTTGGCAAGAATTGAAGTGGAGGCCTAAGGGGGAGGCGTAACTTTACATTATCCTTTCCTATCAAAGGAGTAGGAGACCAGCCAGGGACTAGATCATGAAATAGTCACCAGCCAACTTAGGAGACCTTCAAAAGGCCAATCTGGAAGCTAGTTATAAGGAAGGCTTTCATGAGGCACATATTTTTGGAGAGATCATATTGGACATTCTTTCCAAGCAACAATAGGGAATTGTTGTTGGTGTTCACACTTAATTTTGAGAATCCTGAACAACTACTATGCAGCCATGATAAGGAAGGGCGCGGGAAGGACGAGACAAAATAAATTTACTTCTGCTAGGACCAAAAGGGCGGGACAGGGTGCAAGGGCAGGAAGAAAACACCAAAGCCAGGAGTGAGCTAACCAGACTGATGGCTGACATGAGACTAAATCTCATATAATCTTATATTTCAAGATGACAGCCAAATAAGGATATTGGCACCACCAACCAAGAGAAGGGACAATAGCAGAAGAGGAGGACCAAAACCAAGATCAGGGTGAGCAATCCAGACTGATGGCTGACATGAGACTAAATTTCATAAAATCTATTATTTCAAGATGACTGCCAATTAAGGACAGGAATGCCACAAGACTAGAGAAGGAGAAGGACAGGGACAGAGACAGGACAGTGAAAAGCCCAAAACCAGGATCAGGGTGAGCTGTCCAGACTGATGGCCAACATGAGACTAAATCTCATAAAATCTATTATTTCAAGATGACTTCAAAATACAGACAGGGGAACCACTGGCCAGGAAAAGGGAAAACCAGGGACAGGAATGGGGGGAGAACAAGAAGTGCAGGCCAACAGGTACAGATCCAAGAAAATTAATCAACAGGGTACAAGCCAAAAGAGGATATACAGCTAGACTTGGTAAACAAAGCTGTAATTCAAACAGGAAGAGGGAAACAAAGGGGCGCCAACACAAGGCTCACAGTGGTATCAACAAAATCTGGTACAGCAGGGGAAACATTCAAACTTGGATTGAAGCTCAAAGCAGTATAAAATGTATAAAACATATAAAGTACAAAGCTTATAAAAAATATATATGAATATCAGAACATATAAGAAATATAAATTATATAAAATATATGGAATATATAACATATATAAGGCTTATAGAGTATATAAATTATATGGGTTATATAAAATATGCAATGTAACAATTATAGTGAGTAGACTGGATGGCCTAAACGTCAACAGTGAAGAAAGACGGGCATATACAAGCAGTACCAAGCTAAGGTTAGTATAACCAAACCAAAGATTGACAGTGGATCAAAGATATAATCTGAATCACCAAGCCAAGAAGCACCAACTAACTACTGACTGTAACTCATTCATAGCAACTAACAATAAATGTGATTGCAATGAAAGCCTTAAGCCACAGGAGCAAACTCATTTGAGCCAATCAGGTACTAAACCAAGAGGGTTTTAACACCCAAGACCAGTAAGCGGGAATGTTTACAGCAGATGCCACAGGAGGGCATGCCAGGAATGATCCCCAAACCACCAAGGACCAAGCTGTCAATCAAGGCTGTTGGAAAGCGCCAGAAGGGCCTGGAAAATCCAACCAATAAGATTCCAACCTTTCCAAAGTCCTGGAGAGACCAATTCAAATCACATCTGTGATGAAAAAAACCAATCAGAGCAGCCAAACAAAGTCAGTGAAGCAAAGAGGGGAAATCAACATATATGATTGGTTGCATCTGAAACCAAAACACAAGGTCTATCCAGAGATTTTGAGTGCAGCCAAGCAAGAACAGGGTTGTGGAGGGTAGGCAGTAGGTGGAAAATCCTGATTGGACTTAAAGAAAAAGTTTTCTTTATTTTGGAATCAATCAGTACACAAGATGCGGCCCAAGCCTAAATGACAACTTGAGCCAAGAGCTAAGCGCTAATAGACTCAAAGCAGAGGAACCAAGGCACGCAGTTGGCAGGCATTTGAATAACAGGTGACATGGGACAAGGAAGGGCAGGCCAGAAGCCCAGGGGAGCGGGGATTTGGTGAAGAGGGAAAATGGGACCAACAACAAGAGGAGCGCAGATGAGCTGTGAGAGGGCTGGGAGTGAGGACAATAGCTTTTGAAATTAACATTTTGTTAAAAGCACAAAGCAGCCAAACCTGCAAACCCAATCAGTAGCAAAAGACTAAAATGCCTAAAAGATGGCTTCATCATTATGTGAGAATTGGGGAGCAAGTTAAGAGGAAATAAAACCAAGCTCTCAACCACAATAAAATCGTGGTTTCAGCAACAACTAAAATATTGCTACCAACAATTCCTGGGAGGCCAAAGGGGAGAAGGAATCAACTGAACACCAAAAGCAACAGGAAAAACCAGAAGGCCAAATTAAACTAACAAATTTCAAACTTTATTAGAGTAGAGAATGATGAAGCAAGGTCTTTTACAACACTTACATTCATTTAAGGGATGTGATAGGATTAGAGTGATAGATTGAATATCACAAACCAATTGACCAATGATATGAGCAGATACAAATGTATTTCTTGAGGCAGGAAGATCTTGACAAATTTTGAATGGACATAGTTGAAAGTAAAACAGAACTAACTAACATCAGGAATATTCTTTGGATGCAATTACCACTGCTCCTGGCTGCTCTTGCACATGATATTTAACCAGAGGTGTCTCTTGGGTGGGTTAGGTGGGGGCATCTTCAGAATAATTCTAAAATATTAAATTGATGGCCTTTCTTGGGCTTTTTCAGTGATCTGTCAGATAAATATTCAAACATAATTTGGTAGAAATTCCCATGCATTTGGCAGGAATTGAAGTGGAGGCCTAAGGGGCAGGCGTAACTTTACAATAATCTTCTTGTTCTTCAACTTCTCCTCAGTCAGTTCCTTAACAAATCTTCACTAGGAACCTCCTTTGTTCCTTCTACAAACTAAACCATATTGGTTCCTACAATTCAATATGAATTAACAGCCCATCAACTAGTCTTCACTGTGACCAAACAGTCCCTCCTGATAGTCTTCTCTGTTAATTCTGTGAACCACCTTGGTTCTTTATCTCAGTCCCCATTACTAGAACTTGTAGACCCAGGCATGAGTCTACATTGAACTGGCGTTTGACTGGGCTCTTGCAAGTGGCAATCCACTTAGGCCATTCAACCATAGATTGATGTCTATGTGTTGTCTTTACTCACCTAGGTGATTAAGTCTGGGCTTTCTGTTGCAGAGTAATCAGCTCCACTTCCCAGAGGCCTGATCACACCAAGTTCTGCAGCTTGCATCCCCAAGCAAACCGCCTTGGTGACACCTTTGAGCAAATCTATTCCCTCCAATGCTCACTTTGGGTCCCCCCCAAAGCTCCCATAGGGACATAAACAAAGACACCCTACCAGTCCGTTAGGTAGGGTGCTTGCTCACAGACCTCCTGCAAGCGTATTAGGGTATATAGAGCTCTCAAAACTCTTCCCCTCCCTGGCAGCCCGCGTTACCTGCCAGGGGTCCAAAACCTACTCCCCCCAGACAGACAAAGTTCCCTGCTTGCTATTTCAGTCTTCACCCTTCCACAGCCACAGTTCCCTGCGAGGTGAAGCACTATAGCCCACAGAAGCCAATTTATTCTGTTGGGTGGAGGCAACATCTGCCCCTGGTAGTCCTATGTTACCTACCAGGCAGGCCTTATTTACCCTAGTAAACCATGTTACCTACTAGGCTCACCCTACTTACCCCTAGTAGCCCTATGTTACCTACTAGTTTACAGTGTCACCAGCTAACCACAAATTGTCACTCTTCAGCATATTATCTTTATTTGAAGCCAAATCAACCCTCACCTGCAAAACAGCACACATGTGGATCATCACAACAAGCCAATCCTATTGGTCAAGAAACACATGTGGGTAATATAGCAGTGGATCTATAAAAACTGACATCTTAAACTGAAAAATATTCAGTCAATGGTTGAGTCCACTTTTGGGATTGAGTCCTTGGTTTCCACATGCTATTACACTGTGAGGAGTTTGAGATTCTCCTGAAAAAAGCTCAGAGTATCTCTGCATAATTGAAATAGCCTGGACAACATCATCTACCACCAAAAATATGCCCAGACATTTACTGCTCTCAAGGAGAAGGGGGCTATCAAATTCTTTTACATTGATGAGTTTGCTTTTGCGTCATCAATGCACAACAAGTATGGGTATGTCCCCAAAGGTGAAAAGAACAGCATGTCCCAGTGTGCAGCTGTCCGCTCTGTTGCCTACTCAATGATAGCCCTTCTTGGTCCCCTTGGTACTGAGCTCTACCAGATGATCAAGGGTTCCCACAATAGTGTGACCTTTCTGGAATTTCTCCATTTGGTTCAGGAGCACCTTCAAGTAACCAGTTTGGGTGTCACCAATGTTATTGTATTGGATAATGTTGGGCTCCACAAGGTGGTGGATATTCTCAATGAATTCCATATGATTGAGCCTGGTGTAGAAATTGATTCCCAACAATTGGCCACATCTAATTTGTGCCTTCTATTCCTCCCCTCCTATTCCCCATTCCTCAACCCAATCAAGGAAGTTTTTGGGTGGCTCAAGCAAGTAGTCAAGAAAGGGGCATCACCTAGGCTGATGAATTGGGTCATTATTTTTCTTGTTATGCCTAGGCGCCAGATTGATTATTTTATAACTTAATCACATTATTCATATTCTAATTATTCAGAAAGCTTAAAATACAGCCAATCCCAAAACTTTAATTGATCTTGGGCTTAGATGATTTTTTTAAAAAATAAGTCATCAATTTTAGAATCAAAAAGTGCAACTTATAGTATTATTGAAAATATCTTAAGTGCTACTACAAACTACAAACCAAAAATATTTATGATGAGTTGCATGGGAGATTAATATCAGCCCCAAAGCTATAAGTGTTATTACCCTATCTTTGGTTCATCATAAATATTCTTATTTTGTTTCAGAAAAAAAGGTTGTTGTTTTTGAAAGACTGATAACTCTATTTAAAATACACCCTCTAGTAAGTTGCCCTACTTCATGAACTTGCCCCAATACATCACTAGCATATTCTGATATTTTTGTTTCTCTGGTATCATCACATGATTTCAAATGATAAGTTATCTCAGAATATTCTGATAAACTTTCAAATATTAGAGGTGAAGTGTATAACTTCTCATCTTTCATCAAATATGAAAGATTGATGCCAGATTTTTAACTTCAAGCTCTCTTTTTATAGGCCTAACTTTTCTTTCATAAATATAAAAGAATGACTTTTGAGAAATATTTGAGCCTGATAGTACTGATTTATATAATTCTTTTCTTTTTTCTTCTTGCTCAAAAATATTTTTAAGATCATTAATATTTTTAATATAAAGCTCATTTTAGTTTTTCTTTAATATTTTTGATATTACACCAAAGTGACCATCAACAATGCTTTTTCCATGACATTCAACAAAACAACTATATTTTATAGAACCCTTAATATATTTAGGTGCCTCTTTAAATAAGTAATAAAAAAATTCATATGATCTAAAATGATTTCCATTATCAGTCCACACTTTCTTATTTTTATTTTTTTAAATATATCTAATTTAAGAAGACTATTTAGACATTCACCTGAAAATAAAGAATCATGTGATAATATTTGAGACAAAAAATCATGATATTCATATTTGGTTTTATTGTTTTCTTTAAAAACTAATGCAAACCCTAATAATGAGATAGGTTTTTTTGAATAAAAACAATTATTGGTCTCAATTGGACCACTTCCAACCTTTAAGTTTTCCTTATAATCTATAACTACAACACAAGGCTCATCATCTAATTCATAAATATCTTTTTTATATTCCCTATTTTGATGAACATAAAAGTCTTGGTGCTGATTAATAGTCTTTAAGTCATTGCCTATAGATTCTGGTAATGGTAAGTTTTTACTTTCACATTCTTCCTTCTTTTTTTCCAGTGAATTTTTTAAATTAAAAATATTGCACATATCAGTTTGTTTTTTACTTTTTATTATATTTTTAGGAATTAATTTATAGAAAGTAGAAATTGAAACTGAAATTTCATTTTTTGTTTTCATATTTTCATATATTTCTTTTTTTATTTTAAGTATAGAGTATTTAATTTCAGTTGAGTAATTACTCATCTCTTTTTCTATATCTTTATAAATTTTTTCAGGCACTTTTTTTGTAAACTGGCTTGTTTCAAAAGAATTTCCCAGCAATTTTTTAATTATTTTTTTAGTTATTTCTTTTTTTTAATGAATATTTATTGTTTTTTTGGCTTTTTTTGTTTAAGCTTACACTTTTATTTTTATATATTTTTCTTGAGTATCTAAACTCACTTTTGGTTATATTAAACTCCATATCATTAAGCTCTTTTAAAGAGTAACTGGAAGTAACCAGAGATTGCAAGGCTGGAAGATGCTTTTGGGGAGAAGATTTCATGAGATCCTTTAAGTTTTTTAATAAACTCATTACTTTTTTGATTTTGAATAGTTGGCAGGAACTGAGATCTCCCAAATTCAGTTTGAGTAAAGAAGTGCTTGATGAAATTATCAAGATCATCACCAGCAATAAAGAGGAATGCCTTTTTTAACATTGCAATTCTTTCTCTTTTTGTTGAAGCTCTCAAGGGAAAAAAGGATAACATGGTAGAAGTAAATTTAACTGAGAACATGGTAGTATTTTGAATCTGTAATTAGGTCAGATCTCTGAAATGTGCCTTAATGATGGAGTAGTTCTGATCAGAATGTGGCCTTTGAATGGGGTCTTTTGGATTAGAAGCTTTGTGGTGCTTTAGCTCTTATATACCAAGCTAAATGACACCATTCTAAAAGAAATGGTGTGATAGCTTTTACTATAGTTTAAACTTGAATTTATATTTGCAGAATTAATTAAATACCCAGTTTTCATGCACAAGTGATATATGTGAAGCAGCTAAGCATCATTATTACATCATATCCTCTTTGTAATCAATGCAAATCAATTAAAATGATGTATTCAGTTAACTATAACTCTTCTGCATATTTTTAAAATAATAAAATATTAAAGAGTTCTATTTAAATAATGCTTAATTTGAGGTTTGAAGCTCACTTGAATCTTAAAATTAATCTAAGCAGTGACAAAAACATCCTAACTTCAAACTGCCATAAAATCCTAAATAATTGAGCTTTTTAAATAAAATAAAATGCGAAAATAAAGCTCTCAATCTTATCTTTAATTTCTTTAAATAAAAGAATTTTTTTATATTAAAAAAGAGTATTTATTAGCTTTGAAGTGATCTACTTTATATCATTAGATAGAATCATGTAATAAAATCTGGATTATAATCTTTTAAATTACTTTTGCTTTAATATTGAGTATAGTATACATATTAAAATTTTTACACTAATAGAAAGATGGGATCCTTAGCTTCAATTTGATAGTTTACAATGTAAAAAAATATTAATTTTTCATTGAGTTAATAATGTTTTAAATATAAAATGTGTAATTAGTTACTTTTTCAAAATCGAACTGTGTTATGCTGCAACTTGAGCAGCATGTGCATTAGAAAATGGCACAATCCCTAAAATAATGACCCAATTGTTCAATTTGTTGCAGGTTGGTGTCCATACTCTCCCAGCCAAAACTGTGGCTAAATTATATGGCCACACTGATTTGTTTCTCCCTGCGTGCCTTGCCAAACAGCCAATCAACTAAAGGTTTAGCTATTCTGAATGTTTTATTCTGCATTTTATTTTTTATTGTTTGTTCTTTATTTAGTTTAGTTTATATTGGCATCCTTTATACAAGCCCAATTGTATACCATCAGATATAATAAAAATTAATAAAGCAAAGCCAAATGAATGAATGAATGAATAACACACAAAAATAGTTATATTTTATATTTTGATTTTATTTAGATTAGTTTATATTGTTGTTCTTTATATGATTTTGATTGTATATCATCATGTATCATAAAAATTAACAAAGGAAAGAAGGATGGATGAATGAATGAACACACAGAAATAATTATTGTTATATAATGATTTTATTTGTCAAGTATGAATGATTTTATTAGAGTAGATTTTAATGAAATTACATATAAAAAATTTAAAAAAATTATTTAGGGTTAGAGCTTTATTGGGGATGTAAGCGGCAGAATTCCAGGACATTGCATTGAAATATACTAGTAATTTCTATTGACAACGTGTATGTTGGTATTGCTCCTGTACTATATAGATTGTAGTGGCTTGAGTACAGGAGCACTATGATATGATTGACCAGGAGGATTTTTCTAGTGGAGCTGCCATCCCATATGTAGCAGCAAGAATAACTGCATTCTGAATAATGTTCTCTATTGAGCTGTACCCAGGGGCAATTTTTCCATCTAATAAATGGCAAATTTCATCCAGCTTTATTATTACAGCAGATAGACCATGTGCTTCTGCTTTAATCCCCATCATTATAACAAAACCTAGGTAAACAATTAAGTGAAGTCTCTGCCCCGCAAACAGGGCTGAGAACTCTCAAAAATTATTGTATAGGGTACTTATTTTATTTTTAAGGGATGTGGTAGCAAAGATTTTTCCATTATTGGTGGGATTCCAGTCTTGTCAGAGCACCAGGAGGCCCCAAAGTCTCCAAGGACGCCCACAACAGCAGACAGGACAGCAGACAAACTGTTGATAAGGTTGGTTATTTTTTAAAAAAAAATAGGGTGTGGCATTATTTGTATTTGGTTAGAAAACAGAAATGGACTTCTTCTTTTCCTCTCTCCATTTTGAGTGAGCTTTGATATGACATGGTTTTGACAAAGTCCCAGACAAGGAGGACAAAGAGATTGTGGAATTTTTTTGGGCAGAACATACTGATTGAGGTGGAGCTTAGGGGCTGCAGTCAAAGCCAAGACCTTGCTATTCAGTGTCATCTGGTGTTGGTTGGAGCTTTGCAAGTTGTTCTGACTTCATAGGGTAATTTGTTTCTATTTTTTTATCATTTTGAAACTGGCGGCTGGTGTCAGGACCAGCTGACGCCCTATGTGGGGGACATAGTTGCTGTAAAAGGTTTGGGATATGTAGGGTTTTTGGTATTGGCAGATTACTCCTTTGTTCTCTTCTATAAATAAAATAAAAGTTATTATAGTCTTTTTATTTATTTTAATTTTAATTTTTACCTTCTTATATATCTTTACCTGTTGTCCCCTTGACAGGGGCTGCTTCACAAGACTTGTCACTTGATGGTTGCTGGTCTTCTTCTGTTAGTTTCTGTTTCTTTTTATTTTTTAGTTGCTCAAACATCTCGGTATCCTTTGACCACACCTCCGAAGTTGTGAACCTCTGTGGCTTGGACTGTAGGTTGGCAAGAACATCTTTCTGCAAATTAAGGAGCCTGGTTGCAAGTTTATCAGATGTATTTGGTATCTTGCTCTTCACGGCCTTCACAATAAGTTTGTTCAGTTTGTCACCTTCTAACACCACCTCCTTGAGCATGTCCTTCACCTTTTGATTGACCTCCTTGATTTTAGCCACCGCTGCATCCAAATCCTTGATCATTGCTTCCAATTCCAACATTTTTTCCTTGTTCTTGTCCCAACCCCTTTTATACCAATAAAAACATCCCTATAAAATATATCTATTATATTGTATCCTATAGAGATTTAATAAATACATCTGTTTTTAATTACAGATTTTTTATTAGCTTTAAGTAATACTATTCAATTGATATTAATATTATGTATTTTTTAATTGTATATACCAACCCATTCCAGGTATCATGAACAACATATTTTGTTCAAGTACATATTTTGGCCAAGTAAAACATGATTTGGTCTCAAATCAGTATGCCAATTTTGACCCAAAGTATACATTTATTAAAAGATAACCAATTTCACAGGTTATATGTAGATCATGTATTTCAAGGCGCGTAAACCAACCCAATCTTAGTATCATGAGCAACTTATTTTGTTCATTTACATGTTCTTTCTAAGTACAATATAATAAGTTCTTGAATTAATATGCCAAGTTTGACCCAAAGTACATATTTATTAAAATATAACCACTTTCATGGGTTATATGTAGATCATTTATTTTAGAGATATATGTGTTGTAATGGATTATTTCAATCAATTATATTATTTTATATTATAAATTTAATATATTTGAAGCAGTATAATAAAGTGAATTTAAAAACTACAAGTGCTACAGACCAACCAATTGGAATAAAAACATACATGTGGTGTCTTTGTGCTTGGCTCAGACCAGACACACCCTAGGTGGTGCAACCAGTTTAACTTAATAAAATAAACCTGTTGGAAAAAAGACATGTCTTTTTTCCAACAGGTTTATTCCATAAAGTTGAACTGGTTGTACCACCTAGGGCGTGTCTGGTCTGAGCCAAGCACAAAGACACCACATGTATGTTTTTATTCCAATTGGTTGGTCTGTAGCACTTGTAGTTTTTAAATTCACTTTATTGTAGTGCTTCAAATTTATTAAAGTTATAATAGAAAACAATAAAACTAATAATTGTTAAAGCAGCCAAATTTAACTTGTGGCATGATAAAAATAAATCCCTACTTTATTTAAATGTAAATTATTTATTATAACTATAAAAACTTGTAAACATTAAACCAATATAAATTAAAAAATAAAGATTATTGGAGGGCAAGTTTTATTAGGGAAATGATATTGGGTGGGGCAAACTAGTTGGCGGGCTGAATTGAGGGGGGATGACTTGATTGGCTGGTGGGGTTGGTTCTGGTCACCTGGGAGGATTGGATGGGGACTAGGGCGGCTGGAGGGCCCAGTGGGAATTGAGCGCCTTCATTGGCTTGGAGGAACTGATTGTACATGATATCATATTCCAACTCAGGGAAGACAGCAATTGACTTGTATGCCAGGGAATCACAAGAGGGCAGCTTGGGATCCTTTGGTGATTGGCTGTTGCTAAGAGCATTGAGTGCCATCTTTGTAAACATGTCAGCAATCTTCTGACAGGGAAAGAGCACTGAAGGGTTGTTGGCTGCACTACCCACCTGGCTGAAGGTTGTGGGATTGCGCCCACAGATGGTGTCTCCAATGTTGAAGAACAACACATCACCCAGGTGAAGATCAGCATGAGCGGCAGGGAAAAATGAGACGTTGTGGCTGTCTGCTTGTATTTGCTTGGAGGCCACTTCAGCGCACTCCATTTGGTGGCTCAGGAAGATTTTTAAGCTGGAATTGGCCAAGCGCAGGTGGCAAGCAAGTTGGAGAGAAATTTTCTATACCAGTAACCATTGGTGTAGCTGGTTGTGGCTCAATAGAAAACAGTCACTTTTGGGGAAGCTTCTAGGAACACACTAATCACATTTCCCTGTGTTTCCTTCCTTTTTCCCTTTGGAGTGTTTTTTTCACTCAAAGTGTCATAATCATGGAACTGCAATGACAATTTATAATAGGATATAAATATGACATTGCCCGAAATAGAGGAAAGACAGCGGGTGATGGTGGTACCATTCACAGGTTCATAGAGAAAATCAGATCCATCATACAACTCATTGGCCAGCCAATTGGTCATAATCAGAACACTGACTACAAGCCCATGCATCCAGAGCTGCGCTGTGCAGCTGGCAATAAATATGCCCTGGAGCCCAAGTAAGCAATGGGCCTCAGTCAATTGGAGGTATGGTTCACGTTGCAGAAGGTCAAGAATGATGGGATACACCTCCTTGATCTGAGAGTCAACCTGTTTCTTTGGCTTTTTGCCCAGCTTTGCACCACCTCTCTTCAAGAGGGCTTGGAACTCACGCTTAATCACTGCCTCAGTAAATTGAAGCCAATTGGCTATTTCAACAAAATTTACGCCACTCTACTTGAGACTAACAATCTCCTCTATCCCCTCATTGGTTATGATTTGACGTTTTTTGGCAGGCTTGAGGAATAAGGGTACCTGGATTATGCAGGGTAAGATTTGATTTGCCTGAATACACAAGCAATGGTTGGATAGGGTTGGAGGGGGCTACAGTTTCCCAGTCTCTGAAATGTGGCACAGGCACAGGTTGAGACTGGTCTTGGGGAGCACCATATTGGCTATCAGAAAAGCCATCTGTGGATGGGCCTGGTGACACATACAACTCAGCCTCCTCACAACTTGCATTGAATTGGGTGTACACAGGAAACACAGTGGTTACGCTCCTTAGCTCAGCAGCCTGATATTAGAGTAGCTCCTGGTACTGCTCCTCATTAACATCAAAGTTATATTCACTATAAAAACTCATACTAACACAAAGCAATAAAAATTCTATTAAAAACAGAAAAGCAAAGTATTTCTAGAAAACTAATTTTATTTAAATTAGTGCTCCTATTTGATACATTCTCTCTGACATAAATTTCCAAATTTAGAAGCACATACATTGAAAATAATGTGGTAGTTCACTGAATAGATTTTGGTGGATTCACTCCTGAAATCCACTATTTCCAATTTGAGTCCCAAAAATAATCAATATTTTCAAAAAAATGAGTTGTTTTGTGTTTGAGTTCATCACTTTTTTGACTGAACCTCATGTGTTCTCTGTTTGTATCATGTTTGCCACACATCATAATCAAATTTGATGTAGAATACTTCAGCAGGTGAATGGATTGTGTGCATTTTTAATTTGAGTTCCATGTGTTTGCTATCATTTTTGGAATTCATTATTTGACTCTATTTTGTTGTGATTGACTATTTTTGTTTTCCGGCTATAGATAAATGAAAGGTTTATTAAGTAAATTAACCTTCAACTGGTTCCAGTTGAAATATGTTTTGTGACTGAACCTTTGTGTTCTAAACTGACTAATATATATTTATCTCAACAGGTTTGAAAACTACTGTAATGTAAAAAAGAATATTTTTATTATTATGAATTGAAATATAGAGTATCAATTCTAATAGGTTTTCAAAAAGAAAGGTTTACATTTTACTCATCAAGGGACAAGTAGGGGAGGGAATGGGCAGGAAAGTACACTGCCATCATCTGCGCCTGTAAAAGGGACAGCATCAGGAGTAGTGGGAAGAGATTAGGTAGTGGCTTGGGAGTCAGGGTTGGAAGGCAGGTGGCTTGATCTTGATGTGGGAGCTAGGGAGTCAGGATTTTTTGACTGGGAAGAAACAGCAAGAGCCAATTGCTTCAATTGCTCAAAAATTTCTTCTGTCACATATGCAGGCTTAAAAGAGAAGAATTAATGAGTGTGAGGGTGGCAGGAGTCTTTTATGGACTTATCACTATCACTTGCATAGAAGATGATGATATTGAATAAATTCTGGATAAATATGGATGGGAAAAGCTCAAACCCCTTCTCAATTTGGGTGCACAGTTCATTGTAGGTGGCAGGCTTTAAGTGCCTGAGAGCTGAACCTAAATTGTACAGACATGCATCTGCAAGATGCATGTCAGCGTGGTTGGTGGGGTAGGACTAACAGGTATGCCCTGCAGCCCTAATTTCCTTGGTTTCCCATTCCCACTGCTCCATTGCTTCACTCATTTCAACTGTGTACATGGCTTGTTGGGTAGTCCACGACTCCGGCATGTCCTTGAGCTCTTTCTAGTAGGCATACTCATCTGCAGTGTTTGATATTGCTGAGTAATAATTGACACCCAATGGAGAAACTGCCAGTAGACCCCCAACAAATTGATACAGGATTGGGCTGCGCTTGTATATGTCAGATTGGATGCACTTTCCCTCAAAGTCTTGAATACTTGCCTATCTTGGACTATGACAAAAAATGACATCATTACAGGCCCTCATTGCCCTTCCTTTGATAAAATTAAGGATTGTTGCATTGAGGGGTTGATATTCACCAAACTGGGGCCACTGGGAACCTAATTGAATAAGATTCTGGAAACAATCACAACTCTGTGCATCCACAAATTCACCGTTTTCTTATTGGTGAAAATACTGTGGAGTCCCAGTTGGAGACGGACCTGGACCAGAGACATCTGTGGGTCACGCTCCATAATAGCTATCATGAGAGGTGGGCTTTTTCACCTTCAGTTGAAGTACAGGCACCAATTGGGGTCTTCTTGGAAGGGGGACCACAATTGGCGTGGGCTTTCAGGGTTGCAGCCACAGTGGACTTTGCAAAACCCATTGCGGCCACAATTTCCCCAAGGGACATAAGCATCCCTTGCTTTCCAACCATTTCAAGAACAATTTCTGGGGTGATCAATTTTCTTCTGTCTTTCAGGCTGATTGGCTGGAAGAGGGATGTGTCCATCTTGGAAACCAAATAGTACCATATGTTTGGCTGCTTTGGGATTCTGGCTTCTCTGAGTGACCCCTTGGCTAAATTAGGGGGATTTCAGATACCAGTGTTAATACAGGATTTAGATTAACAGCTGCTTGTGTGTGATGTGCAAACAGAGCCATTCTGGAGGATGCAGAAAAAACACTCTCTTAGATAGTTCTTGGGGAGAAGCCTGCAGGTTGAGAGTGGTCATAAACAAAGGCTTCACTGTTGGAAGACCTAGCGTAGCCCTGTATGATTTTGTCAAGGCCAAAGAACAGCTTATTGACTTGATTGTTGTTAGAAGAATATGTAATCATTTTTATTAAAAAAAGTAAGCTCAAAAAGAGAAGTGTATATTTTAGTTAATTTTATTGTTAAGTATGTTAAATTGATGAATAGTAGGATCTAAATTTTAGCCGTCCTAAAATGAAATTGGGTGATTTTTGAGAATGCCTGTGATTCCTAAAAGAATTAGAACAAATTTGCTCTAAATCCTTTGACATCCTTTTTGATATGCTCATAAATTATATTTATTTCAAATTCACCTCATTTTTGATTTGAAATTTGGTTCTTGGATTTAATAATCTCGCAATTTCAGATTCATTACTAATTTCATGTTGTCTGTGATTTGTTAGACTTACAGAAAATCTCAAACTTTACACTAGAATCCCACATTGTTGTTTTATGTATCCCACATTTGTTTGATGTTGATGAGGAGCAACTTTTGGGAAAGCTTCAAATATAGATGTAAGAAGAAGAGAAGTATATTTTATTGGATAATACTTTAGACTTATATAGCTTGCGCTGTGGTGGGGATTTAAGTCAGATCAAAGATAAGGATGGTCATTTGTGGAATGGGTTCAAGTCACTGGATACTTGGAAGAGTCATGTGATATTGGTTTATTGCCTTTCTTGGTATGTAGAATGGTATATTGGATTGGCACCAAACCAGGTGATAACTGGATGTTAAGTGTGTTGGCAGTGACCAGAATACCCGTACATCCAGCTTCTCAACAATGTGTTTTGTCTTTAATTAGTTGAGTTATCTGCTCAGGAGATTTGAAATTTGCAAATTTAAATTAATCAAAAATAGTCAAAATAAATAAATGATTTTATTAAATATTTTATTTTTCACTCAGCTAGGCTGCCTGCAACTGTGATTCAAAATTTGGACCAAGGATTTGACAATCCTGCATTTTTATGTTTAGGTTCTGAGTTTACAGTATCTTATTTAATTTATTTATTTGTTAGCTCTACGGTCAATACAATATTTGATGCATTATAATAATACTTATCTCTACATCTAGTATATTTATTTATATTTAACTAACTTTTAAAGTTTTTAATATCTGGAATGCAAACTAACGTCAAGCCATTATAACATAAAGTATTATTTTCAAGCCCCATTAAAAAATAAAAGAAAACAATTAAAGCCAGAAATGCCTATTTATCTGATTGGCTTGGAAGCAAGAGCTTTGGGAAGGAAGGATTCAGAGTGCTCATAGAAATCTGCAATCACATCAGGTGGCACCACAAATTGACTGAACTCAAGAATATTGAAGAGATCTTCAGTGTTTTGAGGGAGGCCTTTCTTCACCTTATTCTTGATTCAACCAAACATCTCCTTGATTGGATTCAGAAATGAAGAATATGGCAAAAGAAAGAGGAGTTTCATTGGACAATCAGCAAGGCAGTGGCTGGAGGTGTGGCTGTTTTAGTCAATGGGGGGAACTCAGACATAACCAAGTCTACCTTGCGGAGCCCAACATTATCAAGCACAATAATGTTGGTTGTGCTCCGGTAATTAATCTGAAGGTACTCCTTGTGTGAGAGAGGGGGGGGCTAAACTAACTAAGTTTGGCTCCCATTCCGGCAAAACAAACCACCAGGATGCCGCCCAGTGGAGGACTGGGACAACCACTTGAAGAGGGGACCACAAGGAGGACATGGGGGACAGTTGAAGAAAATAAGTGTTCAAGCCCATCAACATCAGTCCGGTGAGCAGCCAAGGAGTGCAGGTGGGAGTGGGAGGAAACACCTCAGGAGCCACGAGTGGTACCAAACTGCTCTGGGCCAAACTGGGGAAGGAAGTCATGGAATTCATGGAAGGCAATTTCTCCTCAGAGACAGGTGAGGTGTAATCAACAATACCCAGATCCAAGTTGTCACATGTCAAACTCTTAACCACAGCCTCTCCAGAAAAGAGAAGGCCACTGGGAAGATTCCAGAGACCAGAAGGATCTTCACTTACAAGCCAGGCAGATGAGGAGATTTCCCCCCATAGATCTGGGGAGGTAGATCACAGAAGCAGCAGAAATGGAGCCAAGGAAAACACAACAAACTTGATGGCTGGGAGTATCATAGTTGTAATCTCCACAAAATTTGGAAGAGATTGATAGGTTTTTCAAAAAAAATGACACTAAAAAAATGTCCTGGCAGGGTAACCTCAATCAGAGGGGCAAAAGGAGCAACAGAGTGGCCTGGGGGAGCTTTACAGTGGTCTCAGGTGTCTTTGATAAAACCGGAAAGCAAAAGCAGGTTTGAAAACAAGAGTTTTAAAGAAAAATCCAAAATAATAATAGAAATTATATTGAAGATTTAATTAAAATTTTCAATTTTGAAAGCTGTTTTTGAAAGCAAAGGCAGAAAAGACAACAGCTATGTGTTATGACTCCTTTAGAAGGTCTCATAGGAGGTACCAGGTTTAAAACAGGCCAATACAAGGTAAGCTTTAAAGAAACAACTAACACTTCAATTTTTAGACTGTAAAAAAACTCCAAACAGGGTTTCCTACAACAGAAAATTAAATTTATGTGCAATAAGCTCCAAACTTTAATATTATTGGAAAATAGACAAGCAGGGGACTGAAAGTCATTTTGCTGTATTAAAAGGAATGGATTGCAAGGAAACGTGATCACATGACATTTGGCTCTGGATCCAATTGGCTGGAAGAGAAATTTTACTGGATAGGACCAGGGAGACTGGAGAGTTTTGCCCTAATTTCTGCGGTCTGCTCTGATTGGCTAGAAAAGGTACCAGGCATTTGGAGTTCACTTGAGTTGTCAATGTGGCAACCTTTGATTGGATAGCTCTGATAGTTTTTAAAAGTGGGCAACACCAGGCTAATAAGTAGTCTAAATTAACCAATGTTTCTTCCCAGGAGGGAGCAACCAAGGACAAAGGATCCGCAGGATAGGCTAGCACAAACCTCTCATCAACTGTGTGTGCTAAATCCTCTAAAGAATGAAGGGGTTTGGCTGGCAATTTTGGGCCTTTCTTGGTGTGACAGTAGAAGATTGTATGATCCAATTCCAGAGGTGGCAGTGAATTTACACTTTGGCCACCCAGAGAAAATCAAGGAATGTCCCGCTATTGCAGGAGCTCTTAATTATTTGATACTGGTCTGACCCGCAGAGACCAAGAAGCGCTAGCATTGAATATGTTTGGGAACAAACAGCTGCACAATGTGCTACATCATCCTTGGACCCCTTCTCAACCCACCCATGCCTAGACCTGAGTGAGAAGGAAAACAACAATTCAGCTATATAGAAGAACTGTACATTGCCAGTCTGCTTTAGAGCAAGATAGGTCTCAGAATAAATGTGACAATACTTGATGGTCTTCTTGCTGTTCCTATTGTACAGAGAAACTCCCAGTACTTTCCATGAGAAGCCTAAATTAACCATTGTTTTATAGACAAGAGTTTTAGAAACAAAAAGCCCAAACTTTGTGGCCAGTATTGATTGTACAGCAAGCGTGTCCAGGTGGCAATCCTTGGCTACCCACTGTTTTATTGCGTCAATATGCACAGGCTGCAAGAGTTTTGGTTGTCACTTAGCCTTGACAGATTTGGCAATTCGACTGGTGTTGCCGTATTTGTTGTTGAGGTCGCCAATATATCTGGCCGTGACACCAAATCGGGATGCAATTTCCCAAACTGCCATTCCCTTGTTCAAGCAATTGAGGAGAGCTTCACACTCACTATCTGTCAACCAACGCCGGCCCTTGGCGGGTACAGCAGCATCCTGGCTAGCAGGCTTGACACAGGGGATGGAGACCTTCGTGTAGAAGGTGGGATCACACTTGGTTGCGCTGGCGCCGTCAATAATGGCATAAAACACAGGTGCAGATGGCTCCTTGATTGTAGCTAATGGCTTGTAGGTGGTGTCAAAGACGCGGGGGCAGGAAGTAGCAACTCTTGGATCAAGAGTGTGAGGCCGGGTGACAACTGGGTACACGGTGGAGATGTAAGTAACCTCAGTGTTCCTGATGACCTTGGTATGGGTTACTTTGGTAGCAGGCCTTGAGAGTGGCTTCTGTCTGGGATTCAGGCTGGTTGATCTGGCTTGGGATGTGGGAGGTAGTTGACTGGCGCTGACGCCTTGGGAGGCCTGTGTATTGGCATTGACATTTTGATTTGTGTTCTAGGTCTGTTCTTGGACCCTCTGGGACACCCTTGTGGACGGGCTGCCTCGCGGGCTGGTGCACGAGCTGGTTGGGAATGAGATAGTCTGTCCATAAAAACAAAAAAATTATTTTAGATTAATTATGTATTTATTTAGATTCTAGGTTTAGTTGTGGGTAGTTGCTTTCTCTTGATTTAGCCTTGAATAGCAACAGAATTTCTATATCCATGATTTGAAGTGTATAATATTGGGTTTTTTCAGGTTTGGATAATTTTAAAGTTTAGTCACTTTTTATGTCTAAACATGGTTGTGGAGACTGAATTTTTCATTTGATTTTATCCTGAGTGGAGCTTCTTTATTTGGGTTGGTGTTTCCTAGTGTGCTTACTGTACATTAAATTTGGATTCCAGTTCCCACAATTATTATTTCAGTTAACTAGTTGCTTTTAATTGTGATTTGAAATTTGGTTCTTGGATTTGACAATCCCGCAATTTCAAAAAACATAGTAAACTTAATGAAAATGATTGATGGATTTGAGCACTGCAAATTTCAAGTTGAATTACATGTTTCAAGTGGACAAAATGAATCAACTGGAATCAGATTTGATAAGTGTCATGAGATCCTGCAATTTGAAATATTCAAATAAAAATATAGAAAATTCAATTTAAATAAATAAAAGCCAAACACAAATGTGATTTGAAATTTGGACCAAGGATTTGACAATCTTGCATTTCTATCATTAGGTTTTGAATTTACAGTAATACATTTTTACAATAAACTGGTGAAAGATTCTATCTTATTCGCCTTCTAAATAAATGATTGATTTTTTAATTTAGCTTTTGTTTTCTTTTGGATGAACAAACTATTATTTTTTGATAAAAAGAACACTAAACTTACATCCAATAGCCATTGTCTAAAATTAATAGAAGGCTATGTTTTTACCACAACAATTAACTTGGTCTAATAAAAAGAGTGCTTTATCTTTCATATTGGTTGCTAGTGAAATTTGATCAAAGATACTTGCCTAGTCCAAGGGATAACATAAGGACTGATTATTAAGCTAACTTATAGGTTGGTATATATAAAGGATTTTATTAGCCTAAATTAATTACTATATGTAATATATAATCAAGTACCTGTTCGTTTGGTATAAACCCACTAAGCAAATATCTATAATATTTAAAAACGTCTGAATCTAAGATTTATTAGACATGGTCCAAAAAAAGCAAATGAAATTAAACAATACCTTTAAACGAATAAAGTATCGTTAAAGATGTAGAAAAAGAAAGATTAACCTTGACGTGAGCAGATGATGTCCTCCCTTTCGAGCCAAGATTTCTCGGGACTATATTTGAAAAGTAATCAAAAGATTATTCCCATCCTACGCCCTATTTTAGAGAAAATACTAAATCACTACTATTTCTTTGAATGATCCTTTTGTAGTTGCTGAATCTTCTTTGCAAGAATCTCCCGTTTTTTGTTGGATGTCTATTAATAGCTTAGGAGAGAGTATATACTTCATTATTACGACTGCTCCCTTAACATGTCTAAGCTGCTCTTCAAAGCTTCTCTGTGCAGATTTTTCTGTGATTCCTCCTGCAACCCTGTGCGAAATAATAGTTGGCTGACCAGGGCACGGCACAGAATCAATTAAACGGAGACGTTTGGCTTGCTCAGGAGCAGCTATTGTTTGCAGGCGCTTTTTATCGGCCACTTAAAACAAGTATTACAACTTAATCTCAAGAAAGCTAAAAAAAGATATTTCATAAGACTTACATTCTTCTAATTTCTCTTTGACAGATTTAACTTGCTTTCCTTGGAGTTTTTCTAAATCTTTTTCCATCGATGGTGGCAAAATCACACCCTCTGGTCCATATGTAGGAAATGGATTGTATTCAAGGACTTTTCGTGAGATCTTTATCGGTTGATAAGAAATGTGGTGCCGTTTTCTGACGTATGGTTTAAGGACAAAGTTTTCTTTCTCACTTTTTTCATGTAGTATATATTGGGGTTTTTTTACTTTGGGCTTTCCAGTATTCATCATAAATATATGTAAACTTACTTTGTTTGATTTAAGGTTAGTCTTATTTGCTATTTGCTGGAAGCTACAAAAGCGAGTCTATCTGTCTGTAATTTCACCTTGAGTGCGCTCAAACCGTAAGGGATCTGACTGAATTAATTTCTTCATATTATTATTCAAAGTTGATTGCCAAGCCAAAAGCTTGATTCGGCTCATCTTTACATTCAATCCCTTACATGCATCGTTGAAGGCATGAAGGCTGAATTCAGTGGAGTGTGGCCTAAATTATATTGAAATGAGAATATAGGCATCCCAGATTTAATGAATCTATACTTAATTGATTAACTTTTAAACTAATAGTTTAACCCATGCAACCATATCAAAGTGGCTTATCTATGAAGATTACCTGGCTCCAGAATGTGTGGATTAAAACTGAAAGGGAGCAACAGATTGTTTAAGATATTTTTATATGATTGGATATTAAAACTATTTTCTGATAATCAACTTGACAAGAGAAAAGAGAGCTTGATTAATTTAAAGAGATCTGATTCAAATTAGATCTATAAATGTTTTTAAGTAAGAGATAGTTACTTTTTGTACTTAAATTCTATTCATTTTGAAGTGCAACAATAGAATATTTCACTCAGATTCATACCTGATCCAAGTGGCTGCAGATGTTATGAATGGCATTTCAATACTTGTATTGAAAACCCAAGAGTCAAACCCCAGTTCCCTGAAGGCGGATCAAACCCTCCAGGACAGACCAAGACCCGCCAACCCGTTAAATCACAGGCTCAAATTGTTAAATTACCCCACAACCCTCCGGCCTGCTATGGAGAATTCCCTGAATAGTTGCCAGTCTGCCGCCAAACTGGTGCCAATGAAGACCCATACCTGCAAAGGAGATGTAACCTGGCTAACAGAGGTTGGGGAAGGACCTACTGCCAACCTGCCCAATGCCAATACTGGAGTTTTGAAACCAACATTGGAAACCCTGGAATCAAACCCTGACCCTCCAAAGACTACTTGAGTCACACAAAGTGGACGAGAGACCACCCACTTGTTAAATTGCAAACCCAAGTTAATAAGTTACTCCAAGACCCGCCAGTCTCCCAAGGACAATTCCCCAAATGGTCACCAGATTGATGCCAACCTTGAGCCACCAAAGATCCAAACCTATGCAGAGGTTGCAGCTTGCCTTAAGGAGGTTAAAACAAAACCTATTTTTAACTCTGCCAATGACCACCAGCAACTGCCAGCCTTCTGTCCAGAAGGGGTAGTACAATTGAACTACTCAGGTGACATAGTGAACAGTGGCAGCGGAACAAAGCATTGTCACTTCTATTTGCCAGAGCAGGCACAACCTGGATCTGCCGCCCTCAAGACTCCAAGCCAAGATCCATGCCCCACCAGTGCCTTGTCTGCAAACCTGAACCCTGCAAAAATCAAAGAAGCAAAGTCCCATGGTATAAAAACCCTGGGGGTATGGTGATGACCACATCATCATTTTTGATAATAAAGTTTTATGAACCTTTGGTTTAAACAAATCTTACCCTATCTAGTCTTAGTGATCTTCCATCTTAATTCCGGTCAAGTAGACTACCAGGCCGCCGCCCCCTCCAGAGACCAACCTGCTAAACTGCCCCAGGCATTATACTGTCCCCCGGGGTCCCCCTTTGAGCCTGTGCACTTTACTGAATACCCCCCAACCCGGCCTATTCTGAGTACAACTTGGAAACCATTCTCATTGCCAACCCCTTGGCAAGGACTAGAAGTACCAACTACATAGGACGCAAAGGAAAAAGGATTGAGATACCACCCTTATTGTTCAAAGACAAGTACAACTACCTACCAGCGTACTTTGTTCCCATGACTCTGCCCTTAACCCCTAGACCGGACCGCCCACTGGAACCCCCTGCCACCACTGAGACCACCTCTACCCAACTGTTTGGAGTACTCTATATTACTTTGACAGGGTTGGTGGATTCCATGGTCCCCAACTCCGGACCCTGGTCCTTGCTCGGGCAATCTGCCTCTTACATTATCAAGTTAGCACCCATTCTATGGTGGGCCTTACCCACCGGCTCGGCCGCACCTCACCCCAAGCCGCCCAATGCCTCTGCCTATGACTGGCTCCCTGACATTATGACAATCTTTTACAAACACAGTAACCTGGGCCCCAAGATGTTGTTAACACTTGGGGCAACTTGTATGCTTTTTTTGTGATAATCACTTATTACACCCATAAGGCAATTACCTCCCTGATACTCTCATGGATGAAGAACCAACCCACCAAAGAATTGAAAGACCCTGCACCTGGTGCAGAACCCCAGAACCCAGCCACGTCACAAGTGCAGAATGTGATAGTGAACCAGACCACAACCAAGGTGGATATGCCCCAGATGGGCAAACTCACCTTAGAAGAAGCTTGCTGAGCCATGCCAGTCCTCTGCCTCCACTTCCAAACCAATGCCAACGCCTACCCCAGTGACACTGAGAAAGTCTTGGGGGTGGCCGCCATGCTATCAGGAGACACACTAGATTGGTTTGGGAAAGCCACTGCCAAAGATGTTGAATTTTGCCTGGACTATTCAAAATTTGAGGCCAAACTCATGAGCACTGACAATGACCAAGACACCAGATACTATGCGCTGAACTCAATGTTAGAGATCCAACAAGCAAACCGCCCTATCCAAGCCTATATTGATGAGCTCCTTAAACTTAAGACGTGCACCCAACTTGAAGATGAACTATCTGCCATTATCTTCAGAAAAGGAGTTAACTCAGCCATGAGAGACCTTTTGAAGCACCACCCGCCTACACTGAGCCTGGAGGAACTACTACCCCTATGCAAAGGCCTGAGTCTAAACCAAGAAGAACAAAACTTGTACCCTGCCCAAGCCAGCAGGGCCATGACGCCCAATTGACCAGGAATGTCCCCTGACAAGTTACAACACCACTATTGAGATGGGTTGTGTTTCTACTGCCATGAGGCCGGACACCTAACCAGAGCATGCCCTAAGAAGAATACACCTCCTGTATCCTTGGCACAAATAAACACCTCTGTGCAATCTTACAAATTCATCCAAGTGACCATAGACTGTGTGGGAATCAAGCGCCAGATTGAGGCCTTTATTGACACGGGAGCTGATGAAAGCTTCATTGACGCCAACCTGGCAAAAGAATTAGGACTAACAGCTTCAGAGCGCAGCCTACAAGTAACCATGGGAAACAGTTCCCTGGACACTGGTTACAAGTGTGAACAGGAACCTCCTTTGACAATTGGACAGAACGTGTATCCAACCCCCTTAATCCTCTTGCCGGGACTGCCACATCCTCTAGTACTGGGAGACTCATGGTTGGACAGACATGGCCTGATTCTAAACTATTGTGAGCAGACTGCTACCTTGGGACAACCTGAGTCTTGTGATATTGTTCCATTCTGTATAAGCCATGGCAGAGCACCAAACAACAGACTCTTAACTATAAAGATGGAACCCAGCGTTGGGACACTACCCACCGCCTTGCAGAAGTGGGGCCATGTATTTAGCAAAGAAGAGGCCACAAAACTACCCAGTCACTCAATCTACAGCCACACTATAGACCTGCTACCAGGTACCCAACCACATCACAGCCCCATCTATAGTTGCAACCACCGTGAGCAAGTGGCCTTGAAAGCTTACCTGGAGGATATGACAAAAAAGGGTTTCATCCGAGTGTCAAAAGCACCCTGCTTATCACCCATGCTGTTTGTAGGGAAAAAGGATGACGGAATGTGTCCATGCGTAAACTACCAGAAACTGAACAACATTACAGTGAAGAACTGCTACCCCATCCCTAAAGCTGATGACCTTTGTGATGTACTGACTGGAGCCCAGGTGTACTCAAAAATTGACCTTTGTGATGCCTTCAACCAGATCCAAATCAAAGATGAAGACAAATACAAGACAGCTTTCAAAACCAGATATGGGTTGTACAAGTACCTAGTAATGCCATTTGGTCTCTGCAGCTCCCCCAGCACTTTCCAAAGGATGATCAACACTGTCCTAGGGGAATATCTTGACCAATTTTGTGTTGCGTACTTAGACAACATCCTCATCTACAGCAAGACTCACGAGGAACACCTGCGCCACCTGGACCTTATACTAGAGAAACTCTCCCAAGCAAACTTACACGCCAAGCTTAAGAAATGCAAATTCTTCCAGTCTGAGGTTGAATTCCTGGGATACATAGTGAAGACCGACAGGTTTGCAATGGCACAGGACAAAGTAGAAGCAATAACGTCTTGGCCAATGCCCAAATGTAGGAAAGATGTGAGAAGTTTTTTGGGCCTGGCAAATTATTGCAGGGATTTCATCCAAAAAAATTCTCACATCACCCTGCCCCTGACCTGCCTGTGCTCTAACAAGGTCACCTTTGTCTGGACTTTGGATTGCACCACCGCCTTTGAGACCCTGAAACTTGCCTTCACCTCTGCCCCCGTTCTGGCCATGCCCAACCCGTCCAAGCCATTCATACTGGAAACCAACACATCTGACTTTGTGGTGGGCAGGGTCCTTCTTCAGGAAGGAGGGGATAGTATTCTACATCCTGTAGCATATTACTCCAAGAAGATGCTGCCTGCCAAAGGAAACTACCCAATCTACAACAAGGAGATGCTTGCTATAATGAAGACCTTGAAACATTGGCGCTGATACCTATGTGGCGTCAAGTTTCCAGTAAAGGTCCTAACCAACCACAAGAACCTGGTTTATTTCTTGTAAACCCAGACAGCTGAACCAAAGACAGGCCAGATGGGCCTTGGAACTGGCCAACTACACCTTGACCATTGACTAAAAGCCTGGGAAGGTGAACGTGGTACCTGACGCCCTGAGTAGAAGAGCTGATCTGACCCCTTCCTCTGCAGAAACCAAGGACCACAACACACATGTACTCCTTGACCCTGCCAGCCTAGGTATCCAATTGATGTACCTGAAGATCATGGCCCACAAACCTGACATAATTGAAGCACAGAAATTAGACAAGTATTCAGCGGAACTCATTGCCAACTTGACCTCAGACCCAGAGAGCCGCCACCACAAGAAAGGATTTTTGCTGAAAGGATCCACCCTGCTATTACACAACTGGATCTATGTACCAGAAGGTGAAACAAGGACCAAAGTACTCATTGATTACCATGACTCAGAGATGGCCAGCCACCCTGGCAGACTCAAGACACTCCAAGGAATCAAGAAGAATTACGCTTGGCCCCAAATGGACAAAGACGTGGCTGCCTACATTGAAGGCTGTGAGACATGTGGAAGAACCAAAACCTGTAGATCCAAACCTGAAGGCCTGCTAAGACCACTAGACATACCAGCGGGACCCTGGCAGTCCGTTTCAATGGATTATATTGTAGAACTGCCCCTCTCCAATTTGTTCAATGCCATCCTTGTCATGGTAGATAGGCTTACTAAGATGTCCTATTTCATCCCTACCACCACCCACTGCACTGCTGCAGAGACAGCTAGGCACTTCCACAACCGCATCCTAACTCAACATGGTACTCCAGGGGAAATCATCACTGATAGAGGACCCCAATTCACCTCCAAATACTGGACTCAGGTGATGAAAGACTTGGGGGTGAAGCGCTGTGTATCAACCTCCTACCACCCACAGACCGACAGCCAGACTGAACAAGTGAACCAAATACTTGAACAATACCTACAATGCTACGCCAATGCTAACCAAGATAACTGGGCAGAGATGCTACCCATGGCACAGTATGCTTACAACAGCAAAGACCACACATCTACTGGAATGTCCCCCTTCAAAGCAAATTATGGCTTTGACCCGTCCTGGGACCCCAGTATTGGTAGTAAGGAAATAAACCCGTCAGGACAAACCTGGATTGAACAGATACACAACACCCAACAAACCTGTCTTAAGAATCTGACCTGTGCTGTCCAGACTTATAAGACATTTGCAGACAAGAAGAGGACCCCTAGAAAACCTTTGAAAGTAGGAGACAAAGTCTATCTGGACTCTCAAAACGTGCCTCTGACTGTTCCCTGTTGGAAGTTAGCCCACAGAAGAAGTGGTCCCTACAGGACCACCAAGCTAGTAGGCAAAGTAGCATTTGAACTAGAATTACCTCCCTTGTGGAAGATACATAACATCTTCCACTGCACAATTCTATTCAAGAAAGAAGGAAACTCCCTTCCCCACCAGAAACTCAAGACTGACCCCCCTCTCATCCAAGTAGGACGCTCTGAAGAATACAAAGTTGAATATGTTCATGGGGACTGTACCCACTATAAAACCCTCCAGTACTATTTCAAGTGGAAGGGATACCCACCTGAGGAAAGCACCTGGGAACCATTAAGCAACCTACCCAACACCCAACTAGCAATCCAACAATATCTTGAGAGAAAGGCCAGGAAGGTGAAGGAGGGGATGATGTCATGAATGACATTTCAATACTTGTATTGAAAACCCAAGAGTCAAACCCCAGTTCCCTGAAGGTGGATCAAACCCTCCAGGACAGACCAAGACCTGCCAACCTGTTAAATCACAGGCTTGAATTGTTAAATTACCCCGCAACCCGCAGGCCTGCTACAGAAAATTCCCTGAATAGTTGCCAGTCTGCTGCCAAACTGGTGCCAATGAAGACCCATACCTGCAAAGGAGATGTAACCTGGATAACAGAGGTTGGGGAAGGACCTACTGCCAACCTGCCCAACGCTGATACTGGAGTTTTGAAACCAACATTGAAAACCCTGGAATCAAACCCTGACCCTCCAAAGACTACTTGAGTCACACAAAGTGGACGAGAGAACACCCACTTGTTAAATTGCAAACCCAAGTTAATAAGTTACTCCAAGACCCGCCAGTCTCCCAAGGACAATTCCCCAAATGGTCACCAGATTGATGCCAACCTTGAGCCACCAAAGATCCAAACCTATGCAGAGGTTGCAGCTTGCCTTAAGGAGGTTAAAACAAAACCTATTTTTAACTCTGCCAATGACCACCAGCAACTACCAGCCTTCTGTCCAGAAGGGGTAGTACAATTGAACTACTCAGGTGACATAGTGAACAGTGGCAGCGGAACAAAGCATTGTCACTTCTATTTGCCAGAGCAGGCACAACCTGGATCTGCCGCCCTCAAGACTCCAAGCCAAGATCCATGCCCCACCAGTGCCTTGTCTGCAAACCTGAACCCTGCAAAAATCAAAGAAGCAAAGTCCCATGGTATAAAAACCCTGGGGGTATGGTGATGACCACATCATCATTTTTGATAATAAAGTTTTATGAACCTTTGGTTTAAACAAATCTTACCCTATCTAGTCTTAGTGATCTTCCATCTTAATTCCGGTCAAGTAGACTACCAGGCCGCCGCCCCCTCCAGAGACCAACCTGCCGAACCTCCCCAGGCATTATACTGTCCCCCGGGGTCCCCCTTTGAGCCTGTGCACTTTACTGAATACCCCCCAACCCGGCCTATTCTGAGTACAACTTGGAAACCATTCTCATTGCCAACTCCTTGGCAAGGACTAGAAGTACCAACTACATAGGACGCAAAGGAAAAAGGATTGAGATACCACCCTTATTGTTCAAAGACAAGTACAACTACCTACCAGCGTACTTTGTTCCCATGACTCTGCCCTTAACCCCTAGACCAGACCGCCCACTGAAATCCCCTGCCGCCGCCAAGGCCACCTCTACCCAACTGTTTGGAGTACTTTATATTATTTTGACAGGGTTGGTGGATTCCATGGTCCCCAACTCCGGACCCTGGTCCTTGCTCGGGCAATCCACCTCTTACATTATCAAGTTAGCACCCATTCTATGGTGGGCTTTACCCACCGGCTCGGCCGCACCTCAACCCAAGCCGCCCAATACCTCTACCTATGACTGGCTCCCTGACATCAGATTGCTTCATAGTCCTGCTTGACATGCATCATCTTAAAAAAGATTTCAGTGGAGTAAACTGACAAATTTAAGACTTAATATCATGATTTTCATGAAATTTAGAGTATCTAGACAGTTTTTTTTAAATAATTCTGATCAAAATGGTAGTAAGCATATTAACTATGGCTTCTCAAGATGTGAGATACAGAGTGAAAGTCTAAAATTGAGCTCACATCATAATCAAAAGCCCAGACTTAATTTGATACATACTGTAGATTCAGAACCTGTTGGGAAAAATGTGAGATTGTCAAATTCTTTTGCATGAACTCACCAACTTAATGGAGTAATTTTCATCCTAGGACAACATACTTTTTTATATAAAAGGATGAAACATATTCCAGTAAGTTGGTGAGTTTATGCAAAAAATTTTGACAATCCCGCATTTTTCCTAACAGGTTCTGAATCTACAGTATAAATTTACCCTTAATAAGCACTAAAAAAATTAAAACCACTACATCTCTGTTAATACTAACCTAATCTTAATATCCAACAGCCTATTTTAAAGCTACTGATCAGCTCTATATTTTGATAAAATTTAGAAGTCAATTATTAAAATGTTAAATTATTGTTTTAGCTTTGCTAAACTTAATATCAATACTCAACTTATTTATATTTTTACTTTATATTTAGACTTGAAATATGCAATTTTATTTTTAAATAAAATATATTTAAATTAAATTTTAAGAAATACTCTTTAAATAATGTATTTAGTTTAAATTGGGCATAGATAATCTCAACCTAAAATACAATAAATATATTTAACTGATATATTAGATTTATTTTTATACTTATTCTTGGATCAGCCATCCATCCAGTGATATTAAAGTATCTGAAATTATTTTCTAAGAAGGTACAATATGTCATCTCAAACACACTATCTCAATTTATACCGCCTCAATTTCTTATATCTCAAAATTAATAGCATATAAAAATATCAATTTATGATATCACAATTAAAAAACACTATCTCAAACAGCTCTTATGTCTGATACCAAAAAATAATAAACACATGTATTTTTTAAAATAAATCATAGCTAGACTAAGAGAATGCTCAGTATTCTAAGTTTGCAATAAAAATGGGACAATTAGTAGCAAAAAAGCTGCATAAAGCCCCAAAGTTAAATCATTCAAAAACATACATTTTCATCTATACTATCTGTAAGCTATACTTTATAAAATACATATAATAGTCCCAAATGGTTGCATTCTGTCCTGTTTTATTGGATTACTGTGATAATTTACATTAGTGGCAGTTTTCAGGCATGAGCTGATGCTGTTAAAAAAAAGAGAATAGCTACTTGAGAGGAGTAAGTGTTGTTTGTTTGGTTTTGCCTTGGGGTGTGTCAAGATTTTGTGTTCTTGAAGAAAAAGAGTTGTTGTTTTTATTAGGTGTATTATACATTTTGGGATTGGGATATCTGTATGAGGACAGATGTGTTTCCAATTGGTGCAGGTGATGACAGCAACTGCCAGAGTTCCGCGGTTACTGGAGTCAAGTGAAGATAGAGTCATGTGGTCTTTGGGACGCGACACCATATGTGGTGGTTTTGGCATGATTTGAAAGTAACAATAATACGCTCTTATTGTACTTGACACTAATACTATTTGGCTTAGTAGTAATGTTGGGGTTTCTTATTTTTTTCTGCCTTCCAAGTGATCTTGGAAAGACTTTTTATAGTGTGAATCTAGTAGCCAAATTGGTGTCTAGCTGTGGATAACTCTTACTAGCTAGCCTATAATCCCCAAGCTACTAGTTCCCCCCCCCAGAGTTTGATTCTAAACCTGAATAAGGTTTTGGAATGAGGTAATATTCTAGGCTGCTGATTTCTCCTCTTCAGCCTAGATATCCCTTGACTTAGTTGAGGCCAACTAAGTTGACATCCATAGGGCCAATCCCGTCTTGCGCTTGATGCAATGTACAAAATTTGCACAGGTGGTCTTCTGTCTCATTTCTCAGTGAAACAGGATGTTGAAATTCCTTGCCTTTATTCTCTAGGTTGGGTTTGCATATATTTTGGGATCCAGAATGCATAGCAGAAGCTTCTGTATTAACCAATTACCTGAGACCTGGAATGTCTCAGGTGTCTTTTGGATTGCAAACTATATCAGTCTTGATATAGTTTCTCCATATTCTGGAATAGACATTTCAATTTTGCTGTGGTCTGTCTATTTTTAACCCATAGCTTTAGTGATAGGAATATGGATCAGTCAACCCTAATAGATCAGGATTTCCTGGCGGAATGCCAGTAGGGTAGCCCTCTATTGGTACCTGATAAGAATAAAGAGAGTACCCAGGGATGGCTATGCTAAGATAGCATAAGTATTCTTAGACCAGCTGTGGTGATAATACAGCCAGACTTTCCTTTAAAAGAGAGGATATTTAGGCAGCATTGCTCTTCCAGAAGGCCAACTGGGGGATTTAATACAGTTGGGGCCCTGAGATAAAAAAGTACTAGAGCAGCACTGAAATCTTGATACCATCTGGGAGAGGAAAACCCAGCTAGGTCACTTTTAGAGCATAAGAGGTTCTCTGTCTCTGTCTTTTGGGTGATTTTAAGAAAGAGAATTTATGTCACAGCTCAAGCATAGAGAGCCTGAAATTACCTAGGAGGCAACTGTCAAGAGAAACAGTTGTGAGATACCAAGAGATCAGAGAGATGTCCAAGAAGTGGAGTTGATTACTTTGCAAACTCCCAAGCTAGACACTTGGGGAGAAAAAAAGAGGAGAAATTATTAGAAAAAGAGTGAATGCTTGCCTCTGAAAGCCTCAATGAAATACATCTATGATGGCTACATAAAAAGAAAAAACCCCAGATGATAGACATATATAGTGGCTATAAGAAGAAAGGTTCCAGGATGAAAGACATCTGAAGAGGCTATAGAAAAGCTCCCATATAGAAGAGATTTGAAAGTAATAGTAATAAAAAGCTCACATAAAGAGCATGTGAAGGCATTAGTAGTAGAGTAAAGCCCAGATAGA
The DNA here is from genome assembly GCA_014839935.2 of Entomophthora muscae. Classification (NCBI taxonomy): domain Eukaryota; kingdom Fungi; phylum Entomophthoromycota; class Entomophthoromycetes; order Entomophthorales; family Entomophthoraceae; genus Entomophthora; species Entomophthora muscae. The sequence continues at coordinate 199,296 of QTSX02003708.1, forward strand.
GAAAATCTATAGTTTCTAGTAGATTAAAGCCTAGATGAAAGTCATATTTAGTGTCTAACAGAAAGGAAGCCCAGATGAAATTTATTTATAGTGGCCAAGAAAGAGATTAAAGAATAAAAGAGAAAGATTAAGAGAGAATTAAGAAATAAATAAAAAGATAAAATAAATAGAAAATAAATAAATATTCATTTATTTAAGAGAATAAACCAGAAATCAGGAAAGTTGGGCTGAAAAAGAGAGCCAGTTAACACTTTGGTGCGCAGAGCATTAACGTTTCAAGCAACTTGAGTGATAGGAATTGATTTCCTAGTTGGATTGCAGTAAATCTTCAGAAATAGGCAAGTTTTGTGCTCTGAAATCATTTTTTGAATTGAGGGAATGTTTACTGTTCAATATGATTAGTTGGAAGCCAAAAGATTAAAGTATTGGCAAAAAAATAGCAAATTAATATTTAAAATTTTGAGAAAGTAAGATTGTAAGCTTATTTTATTATAGAAGAAAGAGAGCAACATGAGTTTAAGCTTTTGAAGCAAGCCATTTTAAAGGCGGAACATTGAGAAAGGGGCACAATAAGTAAGATACTGACTAATAATCTGAAGAAGCTTTCAGGAGCCTTTTGAAAATCTTTTGATAACAAAAAGAAACTTTTTTGAGCACTTGATCTCACAGTGATTATATTCTGTTTGGTTTAAAATAACCAGATGTCTTCTGAAGTGTTCAGAAGCCCTTTCTGAAGAAGTAGCTAGTCTAAAAAAATCTCCAAACCAGTGACTAATTAGAAGTCTTCTGAGCTGAGCTGAGCTGAGAAGACCAAGATCAAGACCAAGAACCAGATATTTCACATAAGGTTGCTAAGAGGATCTTTTATCTGTGTTTTTAATGACTTTCTCAACCTCTAATATCTCTTTTGGAATAATCAAATGCTTTGCTTTTATCTTTTCTATAGAATTGGTATCTCTGAGGATGTCACCTCAACCTAGCTGATCCCTGAAATTGACCCATGTACACCCTAGTGACCTCCCAGGAGCAGAAGCACCATAATTACACAACATGAGATTAATATGCAAAACAACTAGTTGCTAGTCAACAACACAATTGAGTGATTACCCAATCAATTATTAGTGGACAAAATAACACCTAATTTAGTTTAAAAATATATTAGTTACAATCCTCAATTGATAAGCAACATGAACTCTGGAATTACTTCTGGTGTTAATTTCAAAAGCTTGGTGCACTTGGTGGCACCAACATTATTATTCTCCTTAATAATAGCCACAAGGATCCAATTGAATTCTCAATATACTATTGATGTTTGCACAGACAACTCTTCTTTTCTTGTGGTGTATGTTGTGGCCCATAATTTTTCTAATTACCCATTGCTTGACCTCCTTGATAATCATACTGTAATACTTGCTTAATTTCTCAAATAAATACCAGTTTTTACGCTTTAATCAATTATTCTGTCTGCATATCAGTGTTCACTATACTGCCCACAGTTATAGTGATAGAAGTAAAATTAGGGAACTAACTACCAACAGCTAATTCACAGCACAAATACTAAAGAAAAGTCAAAAATTACCAAAATTAAAATGACATAAAAATATAAGAAGCATAATTTATTGAAAAGAGCTCATAAATTATTTGAAAGATCAATAAAGATAGTCTGAAGATGTTTAAGCTTTCTATCCTTGGAATAGTAGGTAAGAACCACCCTTCATATCTCACTAAACTTTTTCACACCCGTTTTTGCTTAGGAAGTTATCTTTGTTCTTCATCTCAGTTTTGAAAAGGCAGGCAGAGATGGCTTTCTGGGTCTTGAGATACACTATTATCTCTAAAATTTAGGCTTCTTGACCCAGACCCTTGTTAAAAATTAGATATTCTAACCTTAAAGAAAAGAGGTGGTCTTGATTAAACTTTCTTTATCCTGTTTAAATTAATTACATCTGATTGAGTCATTGCTCTTTCTGATATGTTTGCTTCCTGAAAACCCCTTAACCCACTGAGTTTTAAAGCACTCAATAAAGAGAGAAACACTACTTGATTTGCAGTGTTGTAGGGGTGGCATAGGAGGTTGTTGTTGAATTAATTGAATTCTTTTTTCTCACTAGAGCAAGGGCAGCAGAGCATTTAAAGGCGTCTTTGGTCTCTTTAATTCCCTTAGTATTGGCAAGCTCATGGAAATCAGTACACTGTTAAAAGCGGCAGCAGAGTGCCTGTCAGAAATGAAAATATCATCCCTGAGGAGAACTCTGGAAGACTTTAATTAATGCATTAGATTGAGCTTGATCAAAGTCAACAACTAAGTAGATATAATATAGTAAGATTTTCACCTTCTTCTTGGTATTGATGGAGACGTCTTCTTCCTAAGAGGGGGTCTTCTTCTTATGCTCTCTTATTTACTTGGACTCTTTTTAATAGTTGAAAAGATTTCTTTAAGCTTATCTGTCAAGATGATGAGAGCATGAAAATATGTTTTTTCCTTTTTCTAGGAACAGAGTAGTAGATGAGGGGAAGTTTAATATTGCCAACCTGCTTGTGAATTTTAAAATCTGGCTAAATAGCTTTATATATATGAAAAAGATGTCATCAGCTATCAGTGATAGAAATACAGAGGGTAGTATGAAGCTGTGTCTAAGTGGTGAGGGATAAAACCCAAATCCACATAGAGCTGATAACTAACCACCAATTTGGCTTCAAATATTGTTTGATGAAATTTCCAAAGGAAATACTAGAATTTAATAGAACTATTAAAGCTATCCAGAGTAAACCCAAATAGATTGTCTGGGACAATAACAACCAGTATTTGGAATAAAACTCTGGACATTGAGAGTTAAAAATAGTCTCAGTTTCTATTTTCACAGTAAAGACACCAACATTGGGAGGCATGAACATAACATTGGAAGAGCCAGCAGGAGTAGAACTCAGAACAGGGCCCATCTTTCATTTACAATACAATTTAAGATCAGATTAAAAAGAGATGCACCAGAGAAGACTGACTGCCAGATTCATTGGAATATGTTAAAATTGAGCAGATAAGTTTATGTTTTTATTTGAGAATTTAGGAGGACTCAACTCTTAGGAGTTGAACAATAGAAAAATTTTAATATGTACCAAAATTATCAGCTCAGCAATACCACCTGAATTTATGGCTCCTAGTATGTCTCATCATTGCAAGGCGTATCTTGTCCAGGAAGCAAAAAAACTCTTACAGGATTCATTTTTGATGACCTTTCTGATAAAAAAGGGCATTTCAAATGACCCTTAGATTATGTCAATTTATCAGTGTCAACTTGGTTAAGTATTTAGATCCTGTGAATTAACTGGAGAAGCCATGGAACATTTTTGATCAACAGTTTGATTGAAATCCTTTAATTCTGATAAATTCTGTAAAAGTTTATGTGATTTTCCCATTTTTTAACTGGTACTGTTTATGCCTGGCATTATAGGAACTACTGTGACACTATCTAGGTTTTGAATTTAAGGAGGTTGCACAAATACTTGCTTGTGAAAAAGAAGATAAATGTGCTCTTTTGTATTTATACCATTGTTTTGAAGAATGAAGTTGTCAGCAAGCTAGCCTGCAGCGGCTTCAGGAGAACTTACAGGCAGACAGCCCGTGGGCCCAGAGAGAAGGGCCTGCCACATAAAAGGAGCTAACTTTACAATATAAAATAATGATTTTCTAATCAAGGCATATTAGTGGGCACCATAGAATTAACTAGTACATTTAGTGTTATGTACAGAACACCAAATAACTGGTTTGAGATTGACTCATTGGTGACTACAGTTTCTTTCAGGCCTGACTGCCTGAAAGAAACTGTAGTCATCAATGAGTTAATCTCAAACCAGTTATTTGGTGTCCTTTACATAACACTAACTGGACTAGTTAATTCTATGGTGCCCACTAATATGCCTTGATTGGAAAATCATTCTTTTATATTGTAAAGTTAGCTCCTTTTCTGTGACAGGCCCTTCTCTCTAGGCCTGCGGGCTGTCTGCCCGCAAGTTCTCCTGAACCCGCTGCAGGCTGGCTTGCTGACAACTTCATTCTTCAAAACAATGGTATAAATACAAAAGAGCACATTTATCTTCTTTTTCACAAGCAAGTATTTATGCACCCTCCTCAAATCCAAAACCTAGATAGTGTCACAGTAGTTTCTATAATGCCAGGCATAAACAGTACCAGTTAAAAAATGGGAAAATCACATAAACTCTTACAGAATTTGTCAGAATTAAAGGATTTCAATCAAACTGTTGATCAAAAATGGGCTATGGCTTCTCCAGTTAATTCACAGGAGCTGAATATTCATACCAAGTTGACACTGATAAATTGACATAATCTAAGGGTCATTTGAAATGCCTTTGTTTATCAGAAAGGTCATCAAAAATTAATCCTACAAGATTTTTTTTGCTTTCTGGACAAGATATGCCTTGCAATGATGAGACATGCTAGGAGCCATAGATTCAGGTGGTATTGCTGAGCTGATAATTTTGATACACATTAAAAATTTTCTATTATTTAACTCCTAAGAGTTGAGTCCTCCTAAATTCTCAAATAAAAACTAAAACTTATCTGCTCACTTTTAACATATCCCAATGAATCTGGTAGTCAGTCTTTTCTGGTACATCTCTTTTCAATCTGATCTTAAATTGTATTGTAAATGAAGATGGGCCCTGTTCTGAGTTCTACTCCTGCTGTCTCTCCCAATGTTATGTTCATGCCTCCCAATGGTGGTGACTTTACTGTGAAAATAGAAGCTGAGACTATTGTTAACTCTCAATGTCCAGATTTTTATTCCAAATACTGGTTGTTATTGTCCCAGGCAATCTATTTGGGTTTACTCTGGATAGCTTTAATAGTTCTATTAAATTCTAGTATTCCTTTGGAAAATTTACCAAACAATATTTGAAGCCAAATTGGTGGTTAGTTATCAGCTCTATGTGGATTTGGGCTTTATCTCTCACCACTTAGACACAGCTTCATAC